>QLOR01000747.1:0-26486 GCA_003313825.1 Sarcodon aspratus
AGCGTGTCGCGTAGTAGGAAAAATAAGCAGCCAGCCCAGAATGTGTCGACAGGTAACTCTCGCTTGAAAATTTACAGAACTTTCATAACTCATGTCTTTTCAACTCATTCAAGGTGGCTCGTTCTTTGGGGCTCTTACTATACCTTCGGCGTTATGCTCTCACAATAGCGCAAGACCTCGCATTCGACGATCTCTGCGATAATGTGAAAGCTAGCTAAATGCAAGTACACTTCTCGGGCCATATGCCTCATATCTAGGCCATACGGATACTTGACTCAAGCCCGACGAGGCTACCACTCGACACACTGGAATAATCCAGTTGAAATGGGGTGCAACACACAACCAGGTTCCGGCGTCTGCACAACGTTTTGTTATATACCTCCATCTGGTGAGTCGCCCCTCAGTTCATAGCCTCCTGGTTTTCCATGTCCTGCTGGTAGTTGTTAGGACAACACCCACAAGCTCACTTCTCCGCAATCACGACGTACCTGTCCAAGAACACCATTCGACATCACCATCAACCACTGCGAACTTATCCAAGGCTCACATACAAGCATCAACGCAACCCTACAAGTTCTGGTATTGGTATTCTAGCTGGAGCTTCAAATGACCAACATCAAGATCACTTATTTTGAAGGAAACCAGACAGTTGTTCTTAATAATACAATGAATGTATGTTAATCATTTCTTCGACAAGGTCCTTGCTCAACGCACTTACCGTCTACCTGATGACTTCCACATGCTCGTCTTGCAGCAGTGTATCTCCGGCAACTGAACCGATCGTTGCCTTGGACTATCTCCAGACATCAAGCCAATCATCATAGTCCTCTTCTCCACATTTCTGCCGGCGTCAGTCCCCTTCCCTGACCCTCACCGAATACTCAAGGTCGTAACCCGGCATAACCACTCGAACATTCCGTTTTTTTCCGTCCTAGACTCTATCGTAGAACTCTCGACTACCCCTTGTCTCTTCAAAAAATTCCGGAGCAGACTACGAGAAAGAGACCAGGAACTGATAACATCTATCTTGCCAATACATCACCTTCTTCATTTATCTTGAAATTATTCGCGGATCGGAATAAGAAGATCCGTTGTCGTGGCTCTAATTTCTCCAGTGACCTAGAAGAGAATCAGTCAAAGTCTCGGAGCAACAGAACATTCTTGTTAGCTGTCCGTCATACATCCCTACAATCACGTCTTTTCCAAACCTTTGGTTCGTCGCCAATGATCATCAATTTTGGTTGCGCCCTAGTACAATACCGGGTATGTGAAGCGTTCCAACTTTTTCTATTTCTCCATTCCTGAGGTTCTTCGACACATAATATTTATCGACCTAGGCCACTTTAGAAAGTTTCTGCTCGGGCTAGGTTTCGTTATGGGAGATTTGCTTGCCTCTAGAGACGCTCAGGGAATCCGCGTTTGCAATCACAGACATATTCCAGCGACAGTGGACCTTACCCAATATTGTGAATTTGTGGCGACGATTCTATTGACTCTAGGGACAGACACATTCTGCGCACGGGTAAATACCGAACGTGAGATACCATTGGTCTATCCTACATGTTCCTGTAATTGAATCTCTTCTAGGTCACGGATCAGTGTGGATATATGTAACTGAGAGAGATAACGACACACACCTCCGTCACATGAGTCATATCTTAAAATCAACCATTACGACAGCCTGCGTGATTCAGAACGGCCGAATATTCAGAATCATCATCACACATATAATACATTGCAGACTCCGTTGCGATGATAAAGGGATTTTTTTTTCTCTTATCATGGCCTGTTTTGAATCGGTTGTCAAGCGAGACAATGCGCTGATGCCCATTCAGATGTCTAATGCTTCCATGAGGATGGATTTGACCCAGAAATGACGCTCGCATTCAATTATGTTGCAGATCCACCTGGCGCCCAGCCCCTAACAGGTAGGTTACATTTTAGTTGGTTACTGAGTAAGGCGTCACGGCGGTGCTGATGAAATATTTGCTTTCTCAGTGTTGTCTGCGAAGTGTGGTGCTGTGTGTTTGTAGAAGGTTCAAACTGAACACGTTTCAAAGGATTAGGGTTGTGTTGTCAGAAACCCATCGTTTTTGCAGCCTGAGTTACACTCCTCGGTTTTAGTCAATATGACACGTAACGCAAGTACAACACGACTTCTTGACTTCTTTGTCACTCGAGTATGAAGCTTCAAGCGCTTCTATGTAGTTCATCGAATCCGACTCGCTCCTGGCAAACGAGTCCGAGTAACTTGAAGGAGACTACTCTTCAAAAAACGAACTCAATGGGAATTCCTAGTTCGGTTACCGGACTAGGGAATTCCCTTGTTGGCCGACCATTATACCCCATTGCAAATTTCATCCTCAGTTTCCTTCCAACCTTTTGGTTTGTCTGGCGCCAGCGATTACGGGTTTTGCTTGAGCTGAGAACTGAATGCTGCTCTCGGCTCCAGGACTCGGACTCCGTCTATCGCATAAGCTAATCATTAGTTGCAAAGTAGTATGTGGATCGCTTTCTCTTTCCTGTTTCCGGGCACTTTCTTAACACCTCGCATTTGCCGAGCACATCGCCCCCAGGCCATTACCGCCGGCATTACATTTTGAGTCATCAGGACATCCACACACCCGTAGAAATATCCAGGCAGTAATTTTTCGGATCGCACGCCACATGTTCCATGGAATAGCCTGACGTACGATATCATGCCACATTATAAATCTGTAGCGCTAATTTTAGGAACTAAGTTCTTTGCATCCAGTGTTTTTGTTCGAGCTATCGAGGGGAGACTTTGAGATGGCTCACGATTACCGGCCGGCGAACAAATATCCACTGGCAGTGCCGAAAGATGTCTACAGCCCAGGCTTGGTACGACGTCTTCACCACTTATGCCACGAAGAAACGTCGATAATTGACATCACTCATGCCGCTGTCGCATCCAGTCATATCTGATGGTCAAATTTTGTTGGAGCTATCCTTGCACCAGGTAATTCTAAATCGTCAACTGTTCAAAGTCACAATCATCACACTGATATGTGAAACAACTATTAAGGGAGGCTGTGATGACAAGGACAAAACCTCATGCCCGTTATCTATTGATAACAGCAACTACTAGGAGTTACATAACCAAGTCTATTCCGAAATTAGGCAAACGATCGCCGTCAATTAGTTGGGTTGCCGATACACAGGCCAATTCGAACAACTGGGTGTTGAGCTAAGGTGATGCAATGCGGCTCACATTGACTCAATAAAAATTTCACTGACAAAACATGTTTCAACTTATTTCAGCAACGGACACAATGGCTCCAGCGTTCGACCGCGTCTGTTGATGATATATATCAACAGTGGATCTATCGCTTCAGGTCCGTGATGTTCTTTCTCATCATTGTGGTCAACAGCATTCGCAATCCCTGAAGAATCCAGAGTCGTGCTCCGTTCTGCATATCCTTTCTTTGATATTAAGCGGCTACACTCAACCTTCCGTCTTTATTCCATTGGTGATCACTATGGATCTTTTTGGGCTCATAAAAAACGTGCAGCGCCAGAGACTGCTTGCAGATGTGGGTTCTTTTGTCAAGACATGGTTATCCCTTTTAATTTAACGTTCCGTACAGTACACATTCGGTCTGCATTATCTATCTTATCATATTCGTCATTTAACTGATTTATTATGCAGTGTCTGCTGCGGCCTTATTCGTATGTGATCCTATTGATTTGGTTATTTTATTGTTTAAACCTTTGCTACAGTTCTACGATTACATTTTGACGCTACATCTCGAAATAAAATATATCTGGCTCTCTCCGTGGACCTACACCAAAGTTATTTTCTTGCTAATCAGATATATGGCATGCACTACGGTAGTTCTTCTCCTTATGGGTGATTTTTATACTTGGTCATGATCGCTCCGAACTTGATCTAATTATTTGTTAGATCAAACATTCATAGACATGCCAGCAGAGACGTGCGGGATGACGTTTCACGCAGCAATGTGTAAGTTTTTGACCCGTTGATACGATTCTTCATTTATATTTGTGTAATAAGGGTTGGTGATGATCCTCGTGTTTCTTGCGGAAGGTTAGTGTTTGTATCTCAGTGTACATATGATCTTAAGTTTTGCTCCTCTTGAAGGTGTCCTATCAATCAGGACTTGGGCTGTTTGGGACAGAAACAAACCAATTGGGGTCGGACTCGTGGCTTTAGCAGTCGCGCATCTTGTTTCGCAATGCATTTTGGCAAATAGATATATCTCCTCAATGGCGTGTACGTCCCTAAATCCATGCTAGATGGCTCTATCTGATCTGTGTGATAGTCGGACCCCCTCTATATCCAGGATTCAGGGGGTGTAATATCACTGCAAGTCCCACAAGTATGTGGGAAAATTACGCTATAATGACTGCAGTCGAAGCCAGTAAGCTCTGTTAATCCTTATGTACTACTCCGAATAACATCAAAGTAGTTGTCCTCGCACTTATGGTGACTAGTGCTTTCCGGTCATGTTAGTCTATCTTCAATTCTTCGTCGCTGTTGGTAACTAAATCTTCTTCGCAACTTGCAGATCGTTTTCGTCACGGTAGTGAATTATGGCGCGTCATTCACAGAGACGGTCAGTGATGGTCGTAATTATTTATTAGCCTCCCACAATTCTGATGAATCCTTGCAGGTATTCTATTTTATGTCTATCTCCTCTGTACGTTTTTATTTAGGAAAATACACCTTTTCCTCATAATGACTTCGGATAGGCCTCACAGTCGCAAATCTGGTCACAATCATTATTTTGCCCGTAAGCTCCCTCTGCTCGATGGTGGGTCCGAATTCTCTTGACAAGCCGTTTCTATAGGTTGACACGAAAGGCATGTTATCATCGTCAGTATGAAATTTGCTCCCATTTCCGGACTTCGATCTAATTAGCGTCGCTTCAGACAACATGTCATTCTGTATGCGGTGCTCACTTGCAGGATTGTTCTCGGCATTAGAGAAGTGGGCAATCAGGGGTTGCAAACTGAATTGCACTCTGGCTTCTACGATATGCCACTAGTATTCGTCACGCACTCCAACATTGAAGATCGTATAAGTATTATAGTCTCAGTTGCAGACAAAATCTCAAAGTGAAGATGACCATAGCACGTTTGTGTTGCGGATCGTTTTACGGCGTTGTATAGATGGCATTAAAGCGGAGCGCAAAGATGTGTAGTTTAAGGGTCGTTTGAATGCGTTAAATGGAGTTGGGAATGAGCAGTAATCAGTAAGTAATCATTCATTGGTACTAGGTATCCTGTTTGACCTAAACAAACGATTCTAGTATCAGTGACGTCTTTGCATGCTAATCAGTAATATCCCTAAGGCTGACATGATCATTATGTTACTGTAACTCCGTTAGTGGTCATTCAGATATGTCAATTTTGATCTGAATCCTCTTAGACCTCTACCGTACGCGGTGTCTACTACCCGGTTTGTTACTAATCCTTATTGAAGAAATAAGTAATTCGGAACTTAGGAATAACATACTACATGACAAGGACTTGGAGCATGTGGTATACTAGTAAATATGAGCAGCCAGCTTAGAATGTATTGACGAGAGCAGAATCAGTAGATCGAAGGTCACGACAGAGCATATACATAAACTTGAAGTACCAGTCCCGGGGCCCGTACTGCCAGGTAGAACTGAATACGGATCAGTCCATCTCGCTTGAAAATTTACAGAATCACAACCCATGGCGTCTTTTCAACTCGCTCAACGTTCAGCGTTCGTTCTTTGTCGCTTTAGCTTCGGCGTTGCGCCCGCACAATAGCCCAAGACCTCAAATTCGACGATCTCTGCGATAATACGAACGCAGCTCTATGCAAGCACACTTCTCGAGTCATATCTTAAGTCATACGGATACTTAGGCTGGCGGCTGAAGCGCTGAGCGCTGACACCCGACACACTGGAAGAATCCAATTGAATTGAGGAGCAACGTTGCCCGTACATGGGAACAGATTTGGTGCTCGATCAAAGCTTCAAGGATGTAAATGAGTTGGCGTGCGAGATATGTTCATCAGCGTCGAGAGCAATCGGTGTGACCGGGTTATCAATAGAGTATCGCATACTGTAGTATGATCCTGACAGCCTAAAAATATTTTCGTATTTATATTCATATTAACGGTATTGCTGTGAATTTCCTTCAGCTTATTTGGATGATTGTCAATTCTTTTACATCACCGCGAATACTTGGCAGTCATACGTGTGTCTGGGCGTTCAATGTGAAAGAGCGCTTGAAGTGGCCATGCTTGTGGCATACGTATTTGTTTCATATAAGTATATGGATCATCAACGATGTATCTATCTGATTGTTGGGGCACGTACTACGTGATATTTTGATTACGGTATGTGTACAACCCATGAAACAATCTCCAACATCATCCCATTGATTTTCATCGAACTCTCGAACACGGCGGAGCCTGACTGTTCCCAGGCAACTTCTAAATTCCATACTGCGGATTCGTCTTTTAAAAGGGGCTATCTCGACAGCTACTGTTTATTAATCGGGTCAACCTGCAATTTCCTCCAGAGCTACGATGTAGAACTTTTACACTGTTCCGGAGAAGTCCGGGAAGGCTCTACAGATCATGCATCATGTTCCATGGGTAGAGTATGATCCTGTGAGGCCACATCATGAATATGTTATGTTGCATGGGCATCAGCGCGAATGAACTTGTCTGTGAAAAACTTACCGTACTGTATGTGAGACAAGATACGAGTATGAATGGCTGTGATGATGAACAATTCAGTTCTTTTTATAACCCTACTATTAACCGCCATCATACTAATTCGTGACTGGGTTACGCTACATAGTTGGCTCGGACTCTGCCACTCCACAAATGTTCGCAACTTTTACTGGATGATACACTGCAGTAGACTCTGTGACTCGACATCCACAAGTTCCGATCTGATTATGAGCCCGTCTACGAGCCCTCCATTCGTTGTATGCTGCTATCCCAATGCCAACTCGGTCGGAAAAATCAACTAGGCCCGGTGAGTCGAGACGGATCCCAAGTTCGAAGCTGCCCGACCCACATTTCAATGATGATTTGATCTGTCCATTTGATGGTCGAACGTAGGTTCTCTACGTCAAGAGATCTCTCATCAGCGTTTGCTAATACCCTTTCAACTCTCTAGATAGCTAAATCGCTGACGAGTTACATCCTTCCATTCCACACACTTCTTCAGACTTCATTTGTAACATAGCGATAGCAACATCGATTTATCTCAACTCAACATCATGTCGAATACTGCTCCACTCGTCACCATCTTGCGTCACCAGTTCCTCGTTCTCAATGTGAGTTTTCTCTCAAAAGTCAAGGAAATTTCTGCTAAATCACTGCCTACATAGTATATGCTTGGTACGCATCGTCTGTGACTCATCGTGCTCCAAAATTCACCAATGAAATCTTACGCAGTTTCTTCCAATGCCTTGTTTGTACGTATCTCTTATATGAAAGCTGTCATTTTTGAGCATACTCTCTGCTTTTGCTATAGATCTATGATTATGTTTTGACACTACGTCTCGAGATCAAGTACATCTGGCTCTCACCATGGACTTACACCAAATTCCTCTTTCTGCTGATCAGATATATTGCTGTCGCCGATGCAGTGTTTCATAGCGTCCCCAGTGAGTTCTACTTGCACCTTCTCAGAGATCGTTCTGAGCGTTGTGGTTTTGTTTGTCTTTCTAAAGGCTCGATTTCCAAAGAGATACCGGTAGAAACCTGCAAAAAAATATCCATCTTGTCTATCTGTAAGCATATCAAATATTCACGTGCTCGCCCATGTGAAGATGTGTAAACAAGTGTGTACGGTGATCCAGATATCCCTTTCAGAAGGTGAGTGCCCTTATTATAGCGCCCCCATTTACCCGAAAATGTTCACCTTCAGAAGTTGTCTTATGTATCAGAACTTGGGCCGTTTGGCGCAAAAACAAAGTAGTAGGGATTGGGCTTGTGGTTTTAATGCTTGGGTTGTTGGCTTTTGAATGCACCTTGTTGTCAATCAAAGAAGTCTCTGTAGTCAGTGGAATGTGCGCTTCTAGGTCTGCGCTCTATGACTTTGTTCAATTTCACTGCCAGGGTTGATCCTTCTCCACTTCCACGACTTGAAGGATGTTTCAGCAACAGATTCCCAGCCCAGTGGCCAAACTATGCTGCGTTAGTAACAGTTCAAAGCAGTGAGCACTGTTGTATCGCTTTTTTAATCTTGTCTGCTTATTCCTGCACAGTCGTTCTTATATTAATGGTGACAAGTGCTTTCGGGACATGTTCGTATTCGCTCTGATTCTTCATAGAGATATCCCTTGAAGCCTGAACCATCCATCATAATTTGTAGATCGGCGGGGCTTTTGTGGCGAACTTTCATATGTCATCCACAGAGATGGTTGGTGACTATCTGAGGCTTCTTCAATTCTTCCTGTGATACCTCCTATTCCTCCATAGGTATTCTGTTCTATATCTATCTCCTCGGTACGTTATTTAATCCCAGCAATTGCGCCTTTGTTTTTCATGCCGTCTTCGCAGGCTTTACAGCTATAAGTTTGGCTATCTCGATCGCTGTTCCCGTAAGCTCTAAGCATTGAATCATGGTCCCACCGAATGTTGATCAGCAACATCCTTTAGGTTGACCTGGCTAGTGTTTTATCTCCGTTTGTGTTTACTCAGGCATCCCGACGATGATCTAACATGCCCTCAGATTACAAGGCTTCCTGTATGTGGTGCTTACTACCCGTCTTATCATCAGGATTCGGGAAGTGGGAAATCGAGGCTTAGCGACTGAATTACACACTGACAATAACGAGTCACTTGTGTTTGCAATGCCTTCCCAGCATATCCATGACGAGCTCCACCAAGGAAGCACAGCCTAGTAGCGATCCTGGACGAGCTCTTGAGGCGGTGAAGGGAATCACGCGTCCGCCGTTCACAATATAGACCATACAGCGTACTGTACAGCAGAACAGATTTGGTGACCCGAGCGAAGCCTCAAGGTGGAAATGAGCTGACGAGAGAGATATGTTTTAGAGTCAAGAGCAATCGTGAAAGTCAACCGAATTGTCATAGAGTAATACCTTATTGCTGTCAAGTTTCGTCAATGGATTCTGGATGACTGTCGTTTCTTTTTTATTTTTATCATGTATGGTTTCTGGCTAGATTAGTACACAGGGGAAGGTAACCTAGTATATGCTTTCGGAAAATATTAGCGTCGTCAAGATACAGTATTAACACAAAAAAAGTCCAATATTTTCCACTCTCAGTCCCTTTAACGATTTTCTTGCCATAAATGTCAGTCGACCGAGCATCTCTTTCATCTGGTCGTAACCAAAGCCCCCCCCTCCGATGATGATCCATAATCCATTCACTAGTATGAATACTGGGTAAAACTGAACGTAACTGCTAGATCTCATCGACTCGTCGACTTGGTCTCGCTTGATACTGTAATTCATAAAAGAGTCAGTGAGATGTCTTTTCAACTGGTTCAAGTTGGTTCATTCTTTGGCGCTTTATTAGCTTTGGCGTTGTGCTCTCACAATAGTTCTCCACGCCCCGCTGGTAGTTGTTAGGACGACAATCACGAGCCCACTTCTCCACAATCACGACGTACCTGTCCAAGACGCACCATCCGCCATCATCATCAACCACTGCGAACTTATCCCAGGTCCATATACAAATGTCAATGCACCCTACAAATTCTGGGGTTCTAGCGCCCAGCAGGTGTTGACGCTAGCAACAGCAAGATCACATACGTTGAAGGAAATCAGACAGTTGCTCCCAATAATACAATGAATGTATGTTAATCATTTCTTTGATTAATAACACTCCAAGGTCCTTGTTCAACGTGCTCACTGTCTACCTGATGACTTCCACATGCTCCGAGTCGTCTTGCACCTGCGTATCTCTGCCAGTGGCAACTGAGCCGATCGTTGCCTTTCACTATAGGCTCTAGACACCAAGCCAAACATCACTACTTCCTCTTCTCCACACCTCTGACCGCGTCAGTCCCTTTCCCTGACCCTCATCGAATAGCTCAAGGTCGTATCCCAGGCATAACCACTCGAACATTCAGTTTTTTCCGTCCTATACTCTACCGTAGAACTCTCGACTATCGTTTCTCTCTCCGAACAATCCCGGCGCAGACGACGAGAAACAGATCAGGAACTGATAAGACATATCTTACTAATACGTCTCCTCATTCATCGATCTCGCAATTATTCGCGGGTCGGGCGGGTCGGAACAAGAAGGTTCGTTTTCATTGCTCTGAGTTCATTATCAATTTTTTCTAGCGACCAAGGAGAGAACCATCAGTCAAAGTCTCAACGACCAAACATTCTTGTTAACTGTCCGTTTTATATCCCAGCAATCTCGCGTTTCATTAATCGTCAAGTTTGGCTGCGCGTTAGTACAATACCGGGTCTGTCTTACATGCAGGAGCTACAAGAGTATGTGAATTGTTTTAGCCTTTTCTATTTTCCTATTCCTGAGGCTTTTCGAGACCCGATATTTATCGACTAGGTCACTCTAGAAAGTTTCTGCTAGAGCTAGGTTCGTTATGGGAGATTTACTTGCCTCTAGAGATGCTCAAGAAATCTGCGTTTGCGAACACATGCTCAGACATGTTCTGGTGACAGTGGACCTTACGCAACATTGGGAATTTGCGGCAACAATTTTATCGGTTCTAGGAACAAACACATCAAGTGTACGGGTAAATACCGAACGTGAGATATCATTGGTCTATCCACCATGTTCCTGTAATTAAATCTGTTCCAGATCAAGGAACAGCGTGGATAAGTGTAACTGAGAAGAGATAACGATATAAACCTCCGTCGCATTATGTCAAATCTTAAAATGAACCATCATGACAGACTGCGTGATTCGGAATGGCAGAATATTCAGAATCATCATCACACATATAATACATTGCAGACTTAGCTGCTGCGATAATGAAAGGATTTTTTTTTTATCGTGGCCTGCTTTGAATCTGTTGTCCCGCAAACATGGTTGGATTACTGTGATGGTCCTGCTCGCTCTTCACCCTCTTTCTCGATATATTTTCTCTAGGACTGATAAATCAACTCTCTTTTTCTGCGGCACTTACGAGAGCCCGCACACAGGTGTGCTTTCAAGCGGCCAACAACACGTCAAGCGAGACAATGCACTGATGCCCATTCAGATGTCTAATGCGTCGACGGGAATGGACTTGACCGAGGAACGACGCTAGCTGTTATAGCATTCAATTATCCCCTAACAGGTTACTTTTTAGTTGGCTGTCACGGTGGTGATGATGGAGTGTTTGGTTTCTCAGTGCTGTTGGCATTGCGAAGTGCGGTACTGTGTGTTTGTAGAAGGTTTAAATTGAAGACCTTTTCAAAGGCTGCAACGTCTAGTGTGATTACTAGTAGGTTGTGTTATCACAAAATCATTGTTTGCGGTTTTGGCCGTCAATATGATTCACACACGTGACGCAGGTACAACACGACTTCTTGACTTCTTTGTCATTCGTGGGAAGCTTCAAGCGCTTCTATGAGCGCCGTGTATGTAGTTCATCCAATCCGACCGAGTCGCTCTTAGCAAACGAGTCGTAGATTGAAGGAGACTACTATTCAAAACACGAACTCAATAGGAATTCCCTTGTTGGCCGACCGTTCTATCCCGCTGCAAATTTCATCGTTCGTTTTCTTTCCAACCCTTTGCTTTGTCTAGCACCAGCGATCACGAGTTTGCTTGAGTTGAGAACTGAATGCTGCTCTCACCTCCAGGACTCGGACTCCGTCTATCGCATAGGCTGACCATTAGTTGCAAAATATATGGATCGCTTTCTCTTCCTCGTTTTACGGGCGCTTTCTTAACACCTCTCATTTGCCGAGCGGATCGCCCGTTACCGCCGGCATTACATCTCGGGTCATCAGGACAGTTACACACTTGTGGAGATATCCAGGAAGCAATTTTTCGGATCGCACGCCACATGTTCCATGGAATAGGTACGATATCATGCCACATTATAAATCTGTAGCGCTCATTTTAGGAACCAAATTCTTTGCATCCAGTGCTTTTGTTTAAACTATGGGGAGACTTTGAGCTGGCTCACAATTGCAGATCTGCGAACAGTGCCAAAAGATGTCTACAGCTTAGACTCGGTACGACGTCTTCACCTCTTATACCACGAAGACATGTCGATAGGATAACGTTGACATCGCTGTGGTTTTACTTGGCTCGGACTAAGATAAGACGGCGACGCATACCGCTGTCGCATTCAGTATTTGATGGTCCACTTTTTTGGAGCTATCCTCTCGCGCCAGGTGCTAAATCGCCAACTGTTCAAAGTCACAATCATCACAGTGATATGCGAAACAGCTATTAAGGGAGGCTGTGATGACGAGGAAAAAAACCTTATACTCGTTATCTATTGATAACAGCAACTATGAGTTACATAACCAAGTCATTCCGGAGTTAGGCAAACGGTCACAGTTGGGTTCCTGCCAGTGATACACCAGCAAATTCGAGCAACTGGGTGTTGAGCTAAGGTGGTGCAATGCAGCTTGTATCACTCAATAAAAACTTCACTGACAAGACATGTTTCAGCTTATTTCAACAACGGGCACAATGGCTCCGGCGTTCTATCGCGTCTGTTGATGATATATATCAACAGTGGATCCATCACTTCAGGTCCGTGATGTTCTTTCCCATCATCATTGTCAACAGCATTCGCAATCCCTGAAGAATTTAGAGTCGTCCCCCGTTCTGCATATCCTTTCTTTGATAACAAGCGGCTACATTCTGCCGTCTTTCTATCATTGTTGATCACTATGGATGTTTCTGGGATCATACAAATCGTGCGGCGCCAGAGACTGCTTGCAGATGTGGGTTCTCTTTCAAATACAAGGTTATTCCTTCTAATTTACCTTTCCTTACAGTACATATTCGGTCTGCGTTATCTACGGCTTATCACATTCGTCATTTAACTGATTCATTATGCAGTGTCTGCTGCCGCCTTATTCGTATGTGATCCTATTGATTTGGTTATTTTATCGTTCAAACTTTTGCTACAGTTCTACGATTACATTTTGACGCTACATCTCGAGATACAATTTATTTGGCTCTCTCCGTGGACCTACACCAAAGTTCTTTTCTTGCTAATCAGATATATGGCATGCGCTACAGCAATTCTTCTCGTTATGGGTGATTCTTATACTTGGTCGTGACCGCTCTAAACTTGACTCAATTTGTTAGATCAAACGTTTTTGGACATGTCGGTGGAGACGTGCGGGATGACATTCTACGTGGCAATGTGTAAGTCATTGACACGTTAATACAATTCTTCACTTAGATATAATCAGGGTTGGTGATGATCCTCGTATTTCTTGCGGAAGGTTAGTACTTTTATTTCAGTGTGCATATGAACTCAAGTCTTGCTCCTCTTGAAGGTGTCTTATCAGTCAGGACTTGGGCTGTTTGGGATAGAAACAAACTAATTGGGGTCGGACTCGTGGCTTTAGCAATCGCGCATCTTGTTTCGCAATGCATTTTGGCAAACAAATATATCTCCTCAATGACATGTACGTCCCAAAGTCTGTATTGTATGACTTGATCTAACCCATGTGATAGTTGGACCCCCCTTATATCCAGAATTCAAGGGGTGTAACCTCACTGCAAGTCCCACAAGTATGTGGGGAAATTACGCCATAATGACTGCAGTCGAAGCTAGTAAGCCCGGTTAATCTTTTATACCCTACTCGGAGTGACACCGACGTAGTTGTCCTGGCGCTTATGGTTATCAGCGCTTTCCGGTCATGTTAGTCCATCTTCAATTCTTCGTCGCTGTTGGTAACTCAATCATCCTCGCAATTGCAGATCGGTTTAGTAATGGCAGCGAACTATGGCGTGTCATTCACAGAGACGGTCAGAGATATTAATTCTTCATCAGCCTCCTACGACCCTGACGAATCTCCACAGGTATTCTATTTTACGTCTATCTCCTCGGTGCGTATTCCTGTTTAGGAAAATACTCCAGATTTTCATAACCACTTTGGATAGGCTTCACACTCGCAAATCTTGTCGCCATCATCATTTTCCCTGTAAGCTCCCTCTGTTATACGGCGGATCCGCATTCTCCTAACAAGCCGTTTCTATAGGTTGACACGAAAGGCATGTTATCATCGTCAGTGTGAAATTTGCTCCCATTTCCGGACTTCGATCTAATTAGCGTCACTTCAGACAACATGTCATTCTGTATGCGGTGCTCACTTGTCGGATTGTTCTGGGCATTCGACAAGTGAGCAGTAGACGGTCGCAAACTGAATTGCACTCTGGCTTCCACGATTTGCCGCTAGTATTCATCGGGCACCCCACCGTTGAAGATCGTATTATAGTCTCAGCTGCAGACAAAATCTCAACGTGAAGAAGACCACAGCACGCTCGTGTCGCGGATCGTTTTGCGGCGTTGTACAGATGGATCTGTTTGGCAATATAGTGGAATACAGACGTTTGAGACATTTTAATTTTGATCTGAATTCTCTAAAGACTACTACCGTACACGGTGGCCACTACCCGGATTATCACCCTTATTGAAGAAATAAGTAACTCAGGACTTAGGAATAACATCCTTCCAAATCGCAAAGCACTGTATTTGCGATCCCCTCCAAACCTGTGCACGACGCATCGACGAGCTCCACCAACTTGAATGCAGTACTGGGTGTAACCAATCTTGGACGACCTCTTGAGATGCCGATGGAAACTATGCCCCGACTCGGACGCAGCGTACTATGAAGATGGAACTTGATTGAGGGGAATGACGATAATGAGCCGGTCGATTAGAGTTGAGAACGAGCGGTTCTTGAGGGCCGACAAGCTGTGATCGACAATTGTACTCTATTTTGTTCCGAGAGCCTAAACAAACTCGGTTCAGTCGTGTTGCAGCAAAATTTATTTGCAAACGTTAAAGGCCTTACCTCGAGGAAGAGACAGTCGTCCCGCGTCTGCAGAGTGAAACTCCTCACTTTTCTGTATCATATTGGACGATTATTGCCGCTGTTATGCATTCGTACAGAACTATCCCAGCAAATTATTGAGATGTGTAGCAAGATGGGCTGTTATATGACGAGGACTTGGAGCGTGTAGCGTAGTAGTAAGAACAGCCAGCTTATAACGTGTCGACGAGAGCAGAATCAGTAGATCGAAGGTAAGGACAGAGCAAATGAAAAGTACCGGTCCTGGAGGCCTGGCCCCCGAGGCGCGTACTGGGTAGGGCTGAACTTGAATGCGGATCAGTCCATCAGACTCCATCTCGCCTGAAAATTCACAGAGTCATAACTTATGGCGTCTTTCCAGCTCGCTCAACGTCCAGCGCTCATTCTTTGTTCTTTGTCGCTTTAGCTTCTGCGTTGCGCCCGCACGATTGCGCAAGACCTCAATTCGACCCTCTCTGCGAAATACGAGTGCTAGTAGCTCAATGCAACTACACCTCTCGGGTCATATCTTAGTAAGCCATACGGATACTTGACTTGGGGATCACGGCTGAAGCGCTGACACGCGACTGTGATACTGGAAGGATCCAATTGAATTGAGCACGCACAGGCATCTACACAACTTTTGATTATCTATTTCCATCTTGTGAGTCGCCCTTCAGTTCGTAGTCTCCCTGGTGTTTCATGTCTTGTCGATAGCGATACTCACGACCTGTTCGACGAATCATTTGTTAGTAATGAAACGAATGTTAAATTTTGTTCTTGATAGGAAAATGGTATATGTCTACGTTTATGAATCTTCTTGTGTCTGATCGGTTTTGAATAGCATGACTTGACAAGCTACCCCATGCCATGACGGCCGGTTATAACTCTAAACCCTACAGAAAACGTCTCGAAGGTATACGGAAGGAAGTGCTACAAGAAATTGAAATGTGGGGGGAGGATGAGACCAAGTCCGTATATTGATTGAAGGGCAGCGCAGGATAGTACGGAAAGTCTACAATTGCGCAGACGATTGCTGAAGGGGGAGCGACAATGGACGACTTGGAGAGAGTTGGCAACTCTGATCAGTGTTAGGGCACATGGGTGATATCGATAGGCGCCCCAACTCCTAGACAAGTCCTCGGGATGCGGATGGATTGGACGACGCGCTGGCATCGTAGATCATGTTGCAGATCATAGAATTTGATAGGGCAGGTTTACTGATTGGGCGAGGCCCATGGAAACTTGAATCGATGGTTATATCGTAATACTAATCGTATTGATTTACTTCCATGTTCAATCATGGGAATGAAACCATCGTTGACGTTCAACTAGGACCGCAAGTTGCCATGGACCGTCTCTATTCGTCGCACCAATAGCCACGCAGTGCATCGTCTTCTCCAGCATCTCCAACACCATCTCTCCGAGTTTCATCGAAGCTCTCGGGAGACCCAGAAGGAGACTATTGCAAGACGACCTCAAAACAGACGAATGTTCCTATAAGCTGGCTTTTACAGCTCAGTACGGCAGATTTCAAGCTCAACTAGTCCCCTTTCCAGGCCGTACGTCCGACCGTCGGCATCACCAATCGGCATCAATTGTCTAGGCTGCGATGTAATACCGGTCAGTCGAGTCCTGCTCTACGTCTCAGAGGTCTATCGCGGCATAAGCAAAAGTTTCAAGTTTACCCGAATCAAATTTATCATTTGTCTTTTGGGAGCTTTTTCGACACCTGCCGTCACCCTGCTATTTCCTCCAGAGTTACTGTAAAGGACCTTTCCGCTGTCCCGGAGATTTCTTTATTGCAAATCATGTTCCACAGGTTGAATGTGATCTGTGAGGTTATATGATGGATACGTTTCTTCGAGTTTGTTATGAATCAGTCGGCGGTCGTAAGGATATGCATCAGCGTAAAAATTTCATCGCTGATGCACAACGGACTCTGTAACTCGACAACGCAAGTTCAGATCTTATAAGCCCGTCTCATAGTCCTTCATTGGTGTGTGCTGCGAATGCCAATTTGGTCAAATCTCAACAAAGGCGAGTGAGTTGAGACGGTTCCCAAGTTCGCCCAAATTAAATCTCACTGCCTTCTGCAAAGTTGATCATTTTGATCTGTTCATTTATAGACCTCTCATCATAATCTGCCAATATATTTTAAATTTCCAGATGCCTAAGTACCTGATGATTTTCATTCCCCATTCTGCGTACTTCTTCCTTTGTGATATAGGGACAAAACGCCGGTTTATCAAATCTCAACATCATGTCGGATATTGCTGCACTCGTCGCTATCTTGCGTCACCAGATACTCCTTACTCCTGTGAGTTTTCTCTCAAAATTGAAAGAAATTTCTGCTAAATCGCTGCCTGCATAGTATACGCTTGGTGCGCATCGCCTGTGACTCGAAATGCCCCCAAATTACTGATACCATCTTATGCAGTGTCTGCCACTGCTTTATTTGTACGTATCTCCTATCGAATCTGTCACGTTTTACCCTACTATATTTTTGCTATAGATCTATGATTACGTTTTGACACTACATCTCGAGATCAAGTACATCTGGCTCTCACCGTGGACTTACACCAAAGTACTCTTTCTTCTGATCAGATATCTTGCCTTTATGGCTGTGGTCCTCAACTTCTCTGGTGAGTTCTACTTGCACCTTCATAGAGGGCAGTCTGAGCGTAATGGTATTACTATTACTAGATTCTATGTTCCAAGAGGTATCGGTAGAGATGTGCAAAATAATGTACCTTCTGGTCGCCTGTAAGCATTTCAAATATCCGGGCACTCGTACATCTCAAATGTGTAAACAAGGGTTTATGGTGATCCAGATAGCTCTTTCGGAAGGTTAGTGTCCTTATGATAGGTTATAGCGCACCCATTTCCTTAAAAATGATTATTTTCAAAGTTGTCTTATGTGTCAGAACTTGGGCCGTTTGGAACAGAAACAAAGCAGTCGGGATTGGACTCGTGGTTGTAATGCTTGGTTTGCTGGTTTTTGAATGTATCGCGTTGAAAACACCTCATCACGTAGTGAAATGTACGCTTCTTGGTCTCGATTCCATGACTTTATACATCTCACTGCAAGCGTAGATCCGTCTTCACTTTCACGACTTTCAGGATGCTCTCCTAGCTATTTCGAATCCTTGTGGCCAAATTATGTTGCGTTGGTCATAGGTCAAAGTAGTAAGCACTGTCATCCCCCTGCCATAATTCTTTTGGCTTACGCATACGCAGTCGTTTTTGTTCCCATGGTTATCAGCGCTTTCGGAACATGTTCGTCTGTGCTCCGATTCTCCGTCGAGGTACCTCATCCTTCATAATTCGTAGGGCGGAAAGGTTATTGTGGTGAACTTTCACATGTCATCCACAGAGATGGTCAGTGATCGTCGAAGGTGTTTCTGTAAATCATCCTAGGATACTTATTATTCTTTCTAGGTATTCTTTTCTATTTCTATCTCCTCTGTACGTTATTTGGTCTCAGTAGTTGCTCTTGTTTTCACGACATCTTGGCAGGCTTTACAGCTATAACTTTGGCTATCTCGATCGTTGTTCCTGTAAGTTCTTCGTATTGAATCATGGACCCACCAAATGTTGATCAGCAACACCATGTAGATTGACATGGCTAATCTTTTACATCCGTTCGTGGTTCTCAAACGTCTCAGCGACTACGATCTAATCTTCTCTCAGGCTGCAAGGTCTCCTGTATGCGGTGCTTACTACCCGGCTTGTCTTCAGGATTCGAGAAGTGGGCAATCGTGGCTTAGAGACTGAATTACACACTGGAAACAATGACACACTTGTGTTTGCTATGCCTTCCCAGCATATTCTCGACGAATTCCACCAAGAAAGAACTCCCCGGTCGCAATCCTCAGGGACGAGCTCTCGAGGCGGCGACGAAAATCACGCGCTCACATCGTAGACGATGCAGCGTACTGTACCGTGACACCAGAACGGATTTGGTGATTCGAGCGAGGCGGCATGGGTGGAAATGAGCGAGATAAATAGAGTAAAGAGCAATCGGTGCTTTGAGAGTCAACCGAGTTGTCATAGAGTATCGCATTCCATTTTTCTCCAATAGCCGGACAGATTGCAACTATTTTCGTATTATATTCATATCATACTACGTATAATTGCTGTGAATTTTCTACAGTTGATTTGAATTGATTGTCAATTCTTTTACATCGCCGCGAATACTTCGCAGTCATACGCACGCCTCATGTATAGGAAATCAAGTCAGGCAAACAAGTAAATTCTTCATATCATGTAAGGTTTCCGGGTAGATTATACAGGTAAAGGTAACCTAAGATATGCCTACAGAAAGTATTAGCTTCGTCAACACGTCAACACATCAGAAAGTCAAATATATAAACTTTCCACTCTCAGTCCCTATAACAATTTTCTTGCTATAAATATCAGTCGACTGAGCATCTCATTTGTCTAGTGGTAACCAAAGCACGCCCCTCCTACGATGATCCATAATCCATTCACTACGCATCTTGTGATCATAGAAGAGGCTTGGCGAGGATATGTCCTGATGTGACCGTTCTCGCGCTATGGGAATAAAAGTCATCGGCGGTAACGCGACTGCTATCTGAAGATACTACGAAACAATGTGCACCGTGAGTCAATATGATAGATTTGAACTGACTATGAGTATCCATACTTTTTCGTCTGACCGACACGCTACAAATGCATAGTTAGGCGAAAATCCCACAGAATCGATCCAGATGTGTTGGAAATCTTGCAAGTCATCTAATGCGAAAAAGTGGCAAGCGCCGATTTTGTCCCGAACTTTGATAGAGAAATCGTGTATAGGCCCCTAGATGCCACCGCTGGCATCTGTCCGTCTGGTGAAAAGAAGACACATGCCAGGTCAAAGGGATAATGTGCACGGCCCATGGTCCTCACTGCCAGTCGGCCATCGGCGCGTGGACCGCTTAAAGCAGCGCATTACGTAACTGCTTCATCAACCCCGTCTCATTCTCATGCACAAGATTCCGATTAATCGCTGCAATCACGTCTTATTCCTGGTCTCCTGTCGTCAAAATCACATAAATATAATCATCCAGTCTCCCGAATGTCCTCTGCAGACGAAATACTGGAGAATGTTTGTGCAATGGTCGATTTTCCGCCACCGACAACCTCATTCAACCTACAGACACCAGCATCGACTTCTTAATCTTTAACATATGCTGCGGATGTCCTCTCAGATGCGCTTTGTGCTCTCCAGGCCAATATAGCGATTCACGCAACCCAGACGTGTGAGAATTCGTCTTTGAGCCTTATTAGTCTGGATTAGATACTCTCGTCCCAATCCTAGTATCACTTCTGTAAAAGGTGATTTTTTTTTCATTCGACCGTCTCCATGTGATGATTGAATATGATGCTTCCAGGCTATCAGAGAAATGTCTTGCGATTGACGGTGGATACTCGCTACTAAGCCAAGACGACTCAACGATCTAACTCATGTGCCAATGATTTCGAACTTGAAGGATAAGGAAAAAGAGCGTTGTTGCGGTAGCCGTAAGTTTTGCAACAACTCTCAATATTAGAAGTTTAGCTCTGTCGGCATCGACATTTTAGCAGTTTTGGTGTTTGTCGTAGATAAGCTTTCTCAATATATTGTCACTGTACGCGTACAACTGGGATACTATATAATTCATAAAGGTTCTTAGGGAAATCGAATGCAAGGTGTCCTAGTCGTAAATTGAATATGGAACATCATCTCGTTTATACAGGCTTGCTGGCAGCATTGCAAATCCTTGGTGTACTCAGTCGCAGTCTTGCTTCTGATTTCAATTTCCATTCTCTGCAGATACAAGGAACAGAAAGCCATCAGGTATCCGTATGATGTAAGGTTTCTGGCTAACTACAAATGTAAAGGTGGCCTACATATCCTTCAAAAGCTCAAGGACCGGCACAGTCAAGGCGGCAACACATGAGAAAAATCGAATATATAAACTTTTCTCGTCTAGGTTCCTAGGATGTCGTTCTTGGGGTGTAGCACGACAATAATCGATGAACCTAATGATGATAAAAGCGATAATGAAAAGACCGGAAGATATGTTCAAAATTACACCGATGTCTTCGTCGGATGGTCATGGACCACTGATGCAGCATTTTCTTCTTCTAGCGATTTCCTCTAGCACGCTCTTCACATAGCATTTGATGTCCGAGTCCACGATGGCTGAGTTGATACCGTACAGGGGCAATTCCTTGGTCCGTAATCTCATGAAACCACATCGAATATGATCTTCTGGTCGCCCCGTAATGAAGAATTTGACTGCCGGAATGTCGTCGACATACTGAGCCAATGCTGAAAGGAACCCAGAAACAAGGTCATTATCTAGCATCCATCAAGCGCATCCACGACGATCGTAAAGGATAATCCTGATTATTTGAGTGGTCGCACCAGGAGCTTCTCGAGTTGGAAAGCCAGTGCATCCTACTCCACATGTGGATTGGATTGGACAATCGGAACGAGGGCGGTCTTGAACAAAGGGAATTAGTGTGCAAGGTCATGTGCCAGAGTCGGGAATATAGGTTGAAGATTTCGCCTGTAAGGGAAATCCCGTGAGCAGAAGAAACTAGAGGTCGTTCTGCAAATGTCTGCGCAACTGTAGATTTTCCGTATCCTGCACCACCTTTCAACCAATACACGGACTTATCCGTCCCATCCACCTCCCACATTTCAATTTCTTGTAGAACTTCCTTCCGTGTGTTCGGTGAGGTTTAGAGCTATACCCAGCCTTCGTGGCACGGGGGTAGCTTGTTCAGGCATTCTATTCAAAGTGATAAGTATAGAATGTGTAATGTGTAAGAACATGAACCATATATACTACCGTCTTCCTATAAAACACAAGATCAATGGCTGGACAATTAGTCCAACAATGATCGACGTACATTTGGAGCCTTTCCATGAATGATGACCTTATTTGCTGTGATATTTGTGAACTTGCTCCTACTGATCAATGTTTGAGGATCTAAGAAGAATCCTGGATTTGCAGGAGGCGTAGAATCTTCCACATAGAGCTCGGGTACGGCACTCGACGATAACAGATGGTGTGACTATTGGGCAGACATTTTGCAATGGTGAGGATGCGGGCTCGTGAGTGTCGTAAATGGCACACTAAGTTATGTAGGGTATTCAGGAACGGTATGTAACTTACAGGTGAATGAGGCTATGTCATTCTGTATCGATCTTTCTGTCATAAAATCGTGAGGTAGAAAGATGGCTGGTCGATCAAAGGATGATATTACAATCTCGACAAGTTGCATACCGGCTTGCGACGTAGACAGGACCTATCATCTGATATGTCGCAAAGGAGGCTTCAAGGTTTCAGCGTTGCCTATTCTTGCGGCGGACGTAGTTACATCGTGTCTGGCTATGTCTGGGTGAGCTGCGTAGGTCAAATTATAAAGGTGTTAAGCAAATAGGAAGCTGTGGTAAGAGTCTGGCCCAGGTCCCATATAGAAGAACCACCGCAATAAAGCAAATATCGGACGCTTCCAGAGAGGATACAGTATACTAACAAGGTCCAGTAGCCTGAAAAATATGTTATTCGCAAAACAGAGTTCAACAGAAAATGGAAAGGGTGCTTACATGTGTGTATGATGAGTTCCACACCGTCGCGGTCCGACCAGCCATCTTGTTCCAGGGAAACCAGAATGGTTCAAGGTTCATCGGTTTGCGTGTTGGCCCCCCTACTATTGGTTCCGTAGAAACAAACCAATTCGTGAGCTTGTATGATGTGATAAGAGTCTGTTGTGAGGATAGGGGGATTTGTGAAGGGCATGGGAACCTACGCGAGTTGAGAGGAACAGCTTGGACTTTGACCAGGATCTCGTGGGGTGGAATCCTGCCCGGTGCTGGCGCAAAAATGATCAGGACGACCCGGAGAGTTTTTGCTGGAAGGCCATTTGCGGACGATTCGCCATGCCGGTTGTACGGAAGGTTAGGTCGCCGGCATTGTCGTGAATGATGATGTCGAATGAGAAGAAATGAAGGTTAGTCGGTGACAGCCTGAGATCTGCGCCCGGTCGCCATCTCGGGGATCTACCTTTCCACTCCAAACGTTTTCATCGACAGCAGGTTCAGTTCAGACTCGTATTCGTTTCCATCATCCACACAATGATCCAATGGCTCACACCCAACCTTCAGCGCGAGTACAGTGCTTTTCGCGGTCCATAACAAATCGACTATGTCACCTTTGAATTTTACACTGATATTGTCACTGCAGTCTTCAACATTTCCAGCCTGAAGTCGAAGCTATGAAAAACACCCATATCGTTCAAGTCTGAAACGTCTTCTTCCTCGGAAAACATTCGTGATTGACCTTCTAGCTGCGAGTGGATATCGTACACATGCATCTGGGCACGTCATCTTGGTACATCCACTCGCAGCACACAAATTCACCACAATTTCTTAATCTATCCAGGCTTCAGACGTTATTCTCCATCTCAACATCCTCGGCATACACCTCCGAGCTGTAGAACTCTCCGGATGAGACAGTCGAAACCCAAAGACTGGCATATGCTCGGTTCGTTTTGTATTTGAGGAGTTCATTGGCTACTGCTGGTATTTCCGTCCTGGTATCCTTTTGAAAGCCATATGCGATACTGGATTATATCTCCAACCTGTGTTTTTTTGCACCTGACCTAGTTTTAGCACCACCTCGTTTACCGACGGCGACACAAACCACTACAGAGGCTGCGTCGTTTTGCTACGCGTTGATGGCTCGGCCCTTACAAACGTAACGAGATCATCATCGTTCTTGTTCATGCCATACGACCTTCTGTCTGACCTACAAAGTCGTTACGAAAGGATTCTACGACTAGCACAATTTGTCGTTTCAGATACAGTATTAACCCTAGGCCCTCAGTGCCATACACGTACCAGTTTCTTGGAGACATTGGGCATCAACAAAGCGGAACTCTGTAGCGATTTCGGCTATTGTACAGATCTATATAGAAAATATTATATTATAAGGGACCTTGTATCCCGACAAGAAACTAGAGTTTGATTCAATCAATAATGCACATCTAAAATATCTACCATCGCGACTCTTCCGCTTGAAGATCCTAAAGCAATCTTTTTCCCGCAAGAATCGCTTGAAAACCTCAGATCCAGTGGTACCCAAAGGACTCGTCGCTTCTGCTCGTCTATGATCCACTCACTTTCCAGTCGGTAACAATGGAGATGCAAAGATACAGGCTGAGATTGTTGTGTATCATACAAAGGGACAAATACCAACGGAAGCGACGAGTCCTGGTCTTTGTCGTGGTCGGAGGAGGAATGAGCGGGGGATATTCCGTATCTTACCACTTCCAGTGAGTCATTGTTTTTCTCCAAGACGACGGGGACACCGACGTCCCACATTATTAAGCCGCTTCCTAGCGATCTAGTTCCTTTTTAGTCGAGGCTCGGTCAACATGTAGCGACTCATTTTTCGAAGGGAGAATCTGCAACTCACAGCGCAACTCCTTTTTCTCTGATTCTCAGTAGTACTATTGTAATAATAAAAAGGAAAAAAGACCTGTATTTGCTTTTCCCCCCTCCCAAATCAATGGCCACTCGAAAATCTGCCACCAAAATAGTTTCTGTGGCGCACAGTAAAGCCACCTCATCCTCTCCTGTTCCACATAGCATATCCTCTACTCCCAAAACAACTGGCAGCCATGGCACCAAATTTTTTCAAAACAAACGATTTCGCACTGATCCTGAATTCAAGGATCAGTTTACAATTCTGAAAAAGCAAATGAACGACTCCGACAGCCCAGGCATCAAATCCTTTCTTGCATGGGATTCCGACAAAAACATTGGTATCTTTTTGGACATTGGCTAGTAAGTCCGAGTCATTATTCCATGATTCAACTATTCTAATCATCCACCTCACAGTCCTGCTGATGAAGAGGGTGAACTCATCAATCCCTTGACGTTGCAAACGTTCGTCAAGAAGTACGAGTGGGAATTCCCATTGTGCTTCTGTTCGCTCCGGGATTCCAAGGAACACCCGACAATGCTTCATATTCCATCATGGGAGATGTCGGAAATAGTTGGACATATGTGTCTTGTGTGCTCTAATGCCAGCTGCACGTACTTTGGTATGGGCTCTTCGATCTGCAGTGCAACTTGATACTAGTAATTTCTAATTCATTTGTTTCAAAACTTGAAGTGAATCTGTCGGAACTTGTCGAAACTCATCGAGACGATTTGGTTGGTGTGTGTTGTATGCCGAAGGATGTGTTTGGGTCATCACCGCAAAGTATGTCCTATTTATGCTCTAGTGTTATATGATGCTTACTTGGTCGTTCTAACTTTTTAAGGTACACCTGATACTCCAAAAATTGTTAGTTCCACCACGCCGCTCAAAAAGCGAAAACATAAATTGGGTGCGGGACCTAACTCTCACGCACGTCGCATCAATGAAGCGATAACGGCAAAAATGGAGGAGAGCTCCCAGGAATCAGGAGATGACACGTAATAATGTGGGACGTCGGTCTGTCCCAGGACAAACAGACGTCCCAGAAAATGACGTCGTCTCCACGTGCTCTTCACGTGGAGTTAAACCTGACAGCCTTCTATCGTAGTTCAAGTTGTTACTGCGTGACTGCCACGGCTTCGACTTTATCGATCTTCAACTTTCCGGCTGCGAATCCACTCTGGTCTAATGTGGAATACCAACTACCCTCCTCTGCTACTATGGATAACTTGAAGTTGACAGTGAGCGCGGCCTTGGTTTTTTACTACTTCTCGCTACCAGCGACCGCTTTTTTTTCTCCAATTGGAGAGCCGGTGGGGGGTTTGTTGGAGTCACATTGCGAGGGAAAGAGGGACCCAAGAAACGAGTTCTATAAGTATAGATTTAGTATATGACTCAATGTTTTGCAGTGAATTATGACAATTCTAGTACTTGTGGTCATAATACTGAATCACGACAGAAGAAATCAAAGATGTCTCAAACAACTGGACTCGACATGCAGCATACGAGTTTACAGGCTGCTACGTGCATGCTGATGTCACAACCAATCTGTCGACTGGAAGTATTGAGCGTGTGGTTGGTTTTTTTGATCACAATGAGGGATGTCAGGCTGCACATCTAACTTGGTTTCTGGCTATCCCTTTGCACCAACATGTTACTAGCATTGCTCTATTTCAGTTGTCGCAGGGTGCAAGGTAAGTAATTATCTATCAAACTACCTAATAGTATCTTAAAGTTATCTGTTTAGTATTGCTGCAATTTAACACGAAAACGTACAGAGGGTTATGGCTCACAAAAGTAAGGGCAGGCGCCGTTCAACCATACAATACACATTTTCCCAACAACTAGAGAAGTCGGCGACCGTGGAATGTACAACGCTGTTGAAACATTGACCTTGTCGTGATTCGTGCATAGACAGAACGGCAGGCTCCCATTGTGCAATTTGACATATTCTGGGAGGTCGTGTGGACGGTGTGGTGCGCCGAGTCGTGCGACAAGGTCGCCCTCTGCATCAAGAGGGCTATAAATGATTCCGAGATC
>QLOR01000748.1:0-14606 GCA_003313825.1 Sarcodon aspratus
AGAATGCAATTGAATGAGCAATTGAATGACGTGAAATGACTTTAAATGCACAGAATGCCAAAAATACGCATGCCCTTTTCCTGATGTGCTATCTGGAGAGAATCTGATGATATCTGAACCTGTTTTGAGGGTTGAGATGAGAGTACTGGTGCGGACATCCCAGATTAGTGTCTCGTTGTATGCTGCTGATGCACAAAATCTCGAGTCTGGCGAGAAGGTCACACAGTTGACCCAATTAGAGTGGCTGTGGAAAGTGTGCAAGCAGAGACCTGTTGCTGCATCCTAGACCTTGACGGTCTTATCCCAAGACCCCGAAGCTATGAGATGTCCGTCGCCCAAAAAAGCAACACAAGTCACAAAACGGTCATGACGGTCTTTGTTGAGATCCTCATCAGGAAAAACCCAAAATGGTAAAAAATGGCAAATAAGCTCTAACACGCTAATTTCTGATAATATTTTGATAATCGTCTAATTTCTGATAATGTTTTGATAATCTGCTGCAACTTAGAGCAGATATTCAATAAAATATGATAATTCTGCTAATATTGCTAATAAATGTTAATTCCCGATGCGATCCGCCTTAACGATCCTTTCGTCCTGGTTCCCCCATTCAGCATTCGATCCAAGTCTCCAACAGTCAGCATCTGAGTCTGTCGTGGATATCGTCAGTGGAGGGTAGAGACGAAGGGGAGGTGCAAAACTTATTGCCCAGCATTTCTGTCGGTTCAAGGGGCGCGTTCCGAGTCGTCATCGAGGATATAATTCGTCATTAGCAATGTCTGTGAAGATAACAACGGGCTCGGGTCCTGAAGGGGGCGAAGAAGGTGGTAAATCAGGCGACCACTGTTTGAGTAGGCATCAATGTCAATGTGTTATGAGCTAATAGATGCGTACTATTTGTCGATGGGTCGCCCAGCCATCCTTTCCAATTGTCATCACCTGAACGGATAAGAACGACGTTCTTCCTGCTGCCTCTCCAGCGATCTTGATAGAAGTGGCTTCCGAGTTGTTTATGCCCTCTTTCCTTGGTCGTCGTTCAAGTTTGCTATCATCGTCAGCAGCTGTTCCAAAGTCTCTGAAGAGTGATTAGGATGGTACTTCGTATGATCTCGGGGACAAAGGGAGATCTAGGTGGGGCTGACTGGTGGGATAGTGGGTGCCAATAGGCTCGTCTTCTGTGTTCGCGAGCTGGTGGTCGCTGTTTCAAGTTGAGGTGTGGTAGGGGTTATATGTTTGCTTGGTGTCTTCGATAATTTGACGAAGTTTGTCTATGCGTAAGCACGATGTTCTCGGCACTGAAGATGTGTCGAAAAAAACCTAAAAAATTCAAGTCAGTAAAGATGCACAAAAAAGCAACAATTAGTAGACATGCCTTTCGTATAGTAGTGCTGTAGCACTAGTGTAGCAAAAGAAAGCTACAAATGAGTGGAAATGAAGAGATAAGCCCAGATCGCAAGTACGACTCACCGGCACACACAATGGTGTGATCACACGTGACGTGGTTGAAGTTTCAACGAAAATCTTCCAAATCTCTCCTCGTCTGGCTTCTGTGACTTCCTCACTCTGACTCTCGTCGATCTCGATGCTCGTGCTCTATCCGACACTCTCCACTCTTGTGTTCTAGTTCTCACCGTCTTGCATGCTCTCTCCCTCTGGCTCTCTGGCTCTGGCTCTTGCTTTTGGCTCTTGCTGTTGCTGTTGGCTCTCATTCTTTTCTCGCTCTTTGCTCTCACTCTCTCTCAGCTCTCTTTCTTGTGCACTCTTGGCTCTCTCTCTCACTCTCAGCTCTCACTCTCTCTCTCGGCCCCCGCTCTTGGCTCTAAGGCTCTCGCTCTTGCTTTGGCTCTCGGTGTTGGCTCTCGTTCTTTGCTCTCATTCTCTCTTGGCTCTCCTTCTCGTGCACTCTCTCGTCTCTCTCTCTTGGCCCCCGCTCTTGGCTCTCTTGGCTCTAAGGCTCTCACTCTTGGCTCGCTCTCGGCTCTCTCTCGCTCTCGCTCTCTCTCACGCCAGTAACCCCCAGGCCCTCGACACTCATTTACTACTCTTTTTTTGACCATATATTACTCTACTTTCAATGTTTTTTGCTCATTCTCGTTCTCAATAAAAGTTGATCGAAAACCGTGACAGTGTGATCTGAATAATCAAGAATTAGTAAATTACTAGAACTGTTGCCGGTCGCACTGATAATTGACAGATAATTTGTACTAAATATTCGCATATCTGCACATATTACTGAGGGGACTAATCTAGCCAGATAATTTCCTAATCTTCATAAATTAGAGCATATTATCGAATATTATCACAAATTAGTGAAAATTAGTAAATCAGGTTTTTCCTGAAGCTCGCGATCGATCGTAATGTCCGTTTGCCAAAGCTGGACGACTTTGCTATTTGATGATGTGATAGACTTGCCATCCGATGACATTGCTCTTCCGGATCCATTGTGTTCGAACAACAACACGTTAGCCTTCTCTGTTAGATCCCAGATTCCAAACGTCGAGTCGTTCGTCATGTACATGAGCTGCTGCCGAGTCGAAAATCGAATTGAGGTGATCCAATAATTGGCAGGGATCATCTGGAAAACATCCTAAGTCTTTGCATCAAAGATCTTCACCCCTCCATCCGCTAATCCAGAAGCAATCCATGATGAATCTGCTGAACATGCAACAGACCATACTCCACTCTCATCTCCAGCAAGATTCTTCAAGCATTTCTTCCCCACGACATCCCATACCCTCACAGTCCCGTCTCCACTTCCTGATACAACTGTATGTCCTGCACCTAACCAGCAAATACCAAGTACATAATTTGAGTGGCCCTTGAGAACGCATTTGCAACCATGAGAGGATATGTCCCAAATTCGAACGGTATGGTCAGATGAGCCAGATGCAATCATGGTGCCGCATGGGGAGAATGCAACCGCGGAGACCCAGCCGGTATGTCCTTCCAAAGCACAGACAAGGCTGCCAGTCTGCAAGTCCCAAATATCAATTATACCACTCCTACATCCAGTCGCGATGAATGCATCATCAGGCGAGAATCCAACAGAGCTCGGTTCACTTTCGTTCCTAGTCAATAAAGCTCGACGCTGTCCTGTAGAAACTTCGAAAATCTCGACACATTCATCTTCACAAACCCCAATCAAATCATCCCTGTGCGAGTATGATATACTTCCTGCATCCTCCTTTGTTTCTATCGCCCTTGTGCACGCATCCCATGAATTGTCGACAGAATTCAACAAACGAACGTCTTTCAGGATATCGTCTTGATACAGATTTTGAACACGAGAGGTAATGGGGCACCAAAGCAAGGCGGAATCATAGATATGAGGTGCAGATGCTTTGATGACGTCAAAGAACCGAAGCACAAACCTTTCGCCATCCGTCAAAATAGCTGAAAGTTCTGGATCTGTCATGGTGACCTGCAATTTGCCAATCATAAGTAACCAATTATAGTGTCACCATATACGCAAGTCAACTCGCCTTGGCCAACCATGCTTTCACGTCACGAAGGGTGTATACTGCACTTCCAAGATCCGCGACGATACTAAGCACCTCAAGCCACAGCAATAGGTTGTACTTGAAAAACATTTCCAACGATTTGATGATATCTCGAACACTGTCACATCCCCTGGGAGTAATGGAAAGATGTCTTGCCCACGATTTGCATGCGTACTCCAACCCACTTCCTATATACTTCTCCCGACGTTCACGGAGATCTTTGATTTCGCGATTCACGGCGTATCTGGGAAGGCTGCATATATTCTTCTTCAACTCTTTGTTCATCAGTGCAAGACAGCACATCCCAAGCTTAGAATGATAAACCGAGGGGTCAATGTGAAACCTTGGATCCGTGAATCGACTCGGGTCAGTGAGGTAGTCTGGAAACGACTTGTGACAGACTCTCAATGGCTCCAAATCAGACTCTGGATCCGGAACAATGAGGACCGAGTGAAGTGAACGAATAAAATTCCGTACACTCTCCGGTGTTATATTCAGGACTGTTGCAAGGTCTCCACATGAGAGAGGATTGAAGACCAAGGCGATGAAACCAACAACGAAATGCAGCTGGTCAAAGAACGCAGGGCCCAGATCCATCTTGACATCCGAGAAGCTCTGGAGGAAGATCTGATCGTAGATGCCATCGACTCCTGACTTTCCTTCGTCAACAGTGCTGTCTGGTCTGCTGATGATCATCTTGAGACACTCTTGAGGTGTGTGATGAGGGGACTTGGTGAATTCGATGATGATCCGTGCCACAATGAAGATACCAGAGCATTTCGTCACTACCGCAGAGATCTCCTCCTCTGTAGGCCATTTGAAATTCAAATTGCAATCACTTCTTTGTGCAGCAATTTCTGATAGACGCGTTCGAACATACAACTTGATGTCTTGATTGATGGATGCCGGGTCGACCTCGTGCAGCATAAAAACGTTTGTGTGAGGTTTTAAAAGGCGGAATCTGGCTCGAATCGATATTTCAGGTCTACCGGTGATGAAGAATTTAACCCGTGGCAACGCCTCAATGTGTCTACCCAACAGCCAAAGGATTGCAGAAACTGGCTGCGTATCCTTACACTCGTCTAGAGCGTCTATGATGATGGTGGTCGATATCTTAGTCGACTGCAATGGTCGTACTAAGATGGTTTCGAGCTGCATAGCTAGGGTCTCGTGGCCAGCGTCAGGAGTAGAGTTGAGGATCTCAATGAGAGCGGCTTTGAACTTCGGGTATCGAAATGCGAGATGGTACGCCAAGGTGGGGAATATGAGGTTGATGTCGTGTCTGTTGTCGAAGTCACGAGAACAGAAGAAACTGGCTCCAAGGCGTTTCCTTTCAGATGTCCGTTCGGCGAATGTCTTTGCTATCGTGGATTTCCCTATCCCTGCTTGTCCATTCAACCAGTACACTCGTTTGTTCTTCACATCTGCTTCCCAATCTTCGATCCGCCGTAATTCTTCTCTCCACGTGCCAGTCAGGCATGCATCATGGTTGGTGGACCGATGCCCCACATTCTTGATGTGTGGTAGCTTATTGAGAATCAAGAGCTCTGGATCAGATGGAATTAGATATATACAAGGCTAGATGTGCGAATGATTTACCATGATCCTGTGAAAATATCAGAATCAGAAGTCATCTCATTGCTTGAACGGTCCCTAACACACCTGCATGCATCGGTTGATAATCATATTTCCTCCAATATCGACGAACGTTCCATGATTAATGCGAAAATGAGAGGCTTTGGTGAAGAATCCAGGTCGACGATTCGCTTCAAAAGATCCAGGCTGCTTATCGGGACACAACCTGTTCTTGAACCTTGCAAACACACTTGAGCCTGGCTGGTCCGGCGAAGAGACAGATGATGCGGCGTCTAAGTCATTTGCTTGCTGCTGGTCAGCTTGTTGATCTGGAGTAGCCTTGGTATTTTTGGATTTGTGAAACAAAGGCATTCGAATTGGATGGTACTTAAACGTGAAGATGGATGAGAGTGCAAGACGGGCTCCCTTTTGCCACGTATCACTGAGCGTATAGCCTCGGACTCAAGCGCGGTCTCCAAAAGGCAGCAAAGTCGCACACTGAGCGAGGCGCGCAGGAAATGGCTTTCTTGAACCGCTTAGTACTCGATCGATTCGTGCTCCGAAATTTAGGTACATTTGCTCTGAAGAACACTCCAACAAGTTTCATATTGTTCATCAGAGTAAAAGTGGACTCCTGTATTGTATGTTCAATAAGTTACCATGCCTAGATGGATCCCAATCCTTGTGTGAAACACCTGTACATTTTATAAAAAATGACAGAGAACTGACCATGGCTGCATCCCAAGCCAACAAGAATAAGCGTTTTAGTTGATCCAATCTCGTGCCAAGGATGTGCACTCAGCTCATCGATGCGTCCCTCCTCCCCTCTATCCATCCATCCATGCTTCAGTCTGGTAAGACACCAGTAAGTGCAAGGAGAGGAAGTGATGGCAATACCGAGACCTTTGAAAATGCATAATTGACAACAAAACTTGAAGCTTTAGCGAGGGCCACGTTGAAACATGTATGTTGCGCTACGCATCATTTGAAACCGATCTCGACGCCTTCATGGAGATATATTCTGAGCCAAGCTCTGAAAGACCGTATAGCAGGAGTGACGCCAAATGATGTCTAAAGACGCTTGGTTCCAAGAAAGTGCAATGATCAACTCATCGTGTACTCACAAATCCGTGAAACTGACCTGTGTAGTATGCTGCTCGACTTAGGCCATCTTGGAAATTTGACGTTCGACACATAGCTGGCGAATGGTGAATACCACCAGATAAATTACGTGTTCGAAAGCGTTCTCGGCAATCGTCTTGCTTTATTCCAATGGTTATAGTCTTCTAGTTCCCACCTTGCTCGAGTCGAGGGAGTATATCTACGAGAAGTAAAATAAGGTGTTTCGTCAGGAGCAGAAGGGAGGGAGACTGAACGTGAGTATCTCATACAACCATGCGATACGAACGTGGTAATTATACAGTTCGGTCACAGGACTAAGTGAGAAGGTATAGAACATCCGTAGAATTATCGTCATGACTTTGTGCGTAATGAACGTGAATGTTGAACGTTCAACATTGAACCAGTGACATGTAATATCACAGTCCGACTTACTGATCCTTGCTCCCGACGAAGACGCATTTTGGATTTTCGTTTCCCTCATGGACACTGTCTATCTTCGACCTTGGTTCTCAGTCAGCACCATTCGGATGGACGCGTCTCTTTTCAGTAAAGCCTTGGAAACAAATGACACGCAAGTTGCGAAGAAACTTTATGTTGATCTTGCCATATATCTCAGACAGCAGTTTGTCGGCCTTGGTCACTTCTTTCCAACACCGTCCACCTTCCATCATCTGATATCATCACCCTAGGTTCGCTTCTTTAATTGCGCAATCGTTACTAGTCGAATACCTCGACAGAGTTTGGGGCATCTTCCTTTATGACTTTAGTAAGGTAGTGATTACTTCTGCTTTCGCTGCATAATTCGCTCAAGTCCAATACGTTTGCTAGGAGTCGCATTTCTGTTCCGCGTTTGTCTCGCTCTTATTCAATGCTGCTGCAATTATCTGCTTCAATCCAATGGCGGAACCTCTGCACTTGAATATCTAGTGCACCCACACCACCATCTCGCCTTCCCATGACGTCCAAGGCATTCATCGCCCTCGCTTATTCTTTTGAACCAAAAGACGATGATGTTCGCATGCAGCGAATAAAGATGGACGCACAGGTAATTGAAAACGTCAGACCCAAGTGCGGGTTCTCTCGCTCCCCGGATTTTCTGGTGCAAAGACAGGTTCAGCTATCTCGTGACCAAAGACCTATTTTCTGCCTACCTCATTGCGCTTATTCGTGTGCTTATACATGATTCGTTACTCGTCATCTGCGATGGCAATTTGTCTTCACAGTAATGTTTTATATGATTCATTGCTACATATTTTGTTGTCGTGATAATTGTGTGTATCCTACAAGCATGTATATCTAGCTATGGTCCTTTCTTGTTTCGAGCCATATAAATTTTTTAGTCTGTTATTATTGATGATGCATACAATTGAATCATTGTGGCCGCACCCAATATTACGAGAGCTCAACTTGGCTGGAAGTGTTGGCAGTTCATGGTCAAAGCCTATATAATGCAGAATGTTAAAACAAATGTTTGAACAAATCCGAGTCATCTGGGGCTAAAAGCGAGAAAGGTGGAAGAGGCTTCAAGAGCCAGAGAGTTGTAAGACGATGAGATCGCACGTTTCAACATGTGAAATCATAATCACCTGTCTTTCGAAAGGTTGCTTCTCCGGCTTCAAGCCCTTTTTTATCTCGAACACACTTGACTGTCCTGGGGGGGGATTGATTCTGATACGTCATGATTCAGCAGTCACTATATGTAACTAGTCATGGTCATTTGGCCACCTCAACAAATGAAACCGGAACAACAAGATTTGTTGAGTACAACCGCTCTATAAACAGTGATAACAATAGGACACTTACATGTAGACAACAGAAATTCGAATGCCAAGAATAAAAGACTCCTGGGCATCGCCGCACTCTGGATACAAAAGTTTAGCAATGATGCTTATACAGCAGTACGGCGACTAGTGTTGTCCCGGCCCGGCTTGGCCTGAAAGCCCCGGCTTTGGCCCGGCTTCAGAGGGCTCCGGCTTTCTAGAATTACAAGCCAGGCCAAGCTTAACGGCTTTGGCTTGGCTCTGGCTTGGCCTGGCCTAAGCTGGGGCTTTTAGTTATGCCTTGGAAAAAATCTTTGTATACATGTAATAAAATAGCATACATTGCACAAAACACAAAAAAAGTACTATGAGAGAGAAGCTACCCTGATGTCCACCTCGTCCTCGTCCTCATCCTCATCACCCTTACCCTCAATCTCATCAAACCCGGCTTCAATAATTGATGACAGCACAAAACATTACATGTCTACTAGTGTCTGTGTGAGAGGAGCCTGCAAAGAATCCAGAATGAGTATTTGAGTTGGAAGGTGCAAGTAGCGAATATTGGCTCTGGGATTGAGATGATGAGGGTCTGAACATTGTCCGACCAGAATTCGTCAGAACGGGACTTGGCTTTAAGTTTGTTGAAGCTATGGGCCATTTGAAGCAGGCAGGAAGGGTGAGGCAAGCGTCGGGTGGGTTCACTGTAAGCCAACACACCTATGTATAGATTTTGAATCTAGTATCAGAGACGCTGGCAGCGCACAGACATAGACCACATACTTGAACAGTTGGACTGCAGAGTAAATCTGACTCGGAAGCATGTACGGTACCACTGGTTGATCAGTGCCTGAATGACTAGAGTCACTTGACGACTCGGACGTGTTCAAGTTGGCAAGGGAAGCGTCTGTCACTAGTGCTCAGCACCGGTGACTGTGGATGAAAGAGGTGAGAGGGATTGCTGGAAATGATGTGTCGATGGAAGCACACCACATGGCGGTAATCTAAATTGGTAATATAATTTAATTAAAAGCCGGGGCTTAACGGCCTGGCTCGGCTTTCAAAAACATCAAGCCGGGCCAAAAGCCCTCTCGAGCCGTCAACTTGGCCTGGCTTGGCTTGGCTTATTGGGGGCCGGCTTTGGCCGGCTCACGGCCTGAGGCCGGGCCATGCACAACACTAACGGCGACAGGTAGTACACCGACCGTTACAAGCGTGCTAATGTTTTTTTGTAGAATCATGTAATGTCAACGGTCGCACACACAAAAAAAAGCCAGGGTCATTTCTCACCTAGTTGTAAGCCCTGTACTCAAAGTCCACAGTATCAACGTTGAGATCTTTGAATTCGTGCTGAGGTGAAAGGATGGCATTCAGTTTATGGATTCCATACACGTGTCCATATATCTTATCAGAGAAGTCAGATCGCGATCCATAGAGGCAATAACACATCACCCTGGGGATTGAGAAGTCTACGACAACAGTGACGCTCATCGACGATGAAATTATCCACTTGGAAATGCAAGATCACCGATCAACAGGTGTGTAATTTAGAGGGTGGACGAATCCTCACTCATAGTTTGATTATTGTTGAAAGATTCCATTTTTGTATCTGTAATTGAAGCTACGTGAAAAATACACTGCTGCGAAATGGAGAATACTGTCACATACATTTCTACAACAAGAACTAGGAAGAGAATATGCTTATCAGCTGCGCGTGAAATTATTGAAACGTAGTAACGGAGACGGACTGACACTTGATGCTTTTGACGACATGTAAATAAGTAACTTTGCGCAGATAGGAAACAAGAAAAATATACCAGTCCCCGAAATGATGAGTAAGGAATAAAGAAATTTTAGCCATCCCTAACATTAACAGATCGCACCAAAAGTCGCGGAACTAGCATTGTCCGATGATTCACTTTGCCAAGCATTAAATTATCATGAATATTTCAGACGCGTCGCTGCAATTTTTATTCACTTCAATAATCGTAAAAAATACAAACTAGGGCTTTATCAATAATAGATTCAAACATCTTGACATTCAAAGGCTCACCAGAGTACAAAAAGGATAACAATCACCTATTACATCAAAGGGGAAGTCAACATCATCTCCTTATCATGGACAACATACTCGAAACGTACGCAGGTGACTATCCGCAACATATCATGTGCATGATCAGTCCGCGGTAATGAAAGTGTGGAGGGCAATTCACCTTGAAATTCATAGGAAAATCAAATGAGCCTGACTTGAAGACGACATGAAACGTACCATACAATAATGTTAAACACCAAATAGTTACCAAAGTTGGAAACCACATAATAGTATACACGATGGATAGTGAGCGCGAGGTTGAGTGCATCTGCGACGCTAATGATGTGGTTAGATCTATGGCACGGGTACTATGTACACATTAACACGAACCAAAGAAACACTACCTATAGGCATCAACCTTAAACCCTGTTCTTAACTGGTAATAAATGGAGAGCATGACTCGCAGACGCCTGATAAGTCACCCAATCGTTTGGAAACTTCTGATAGTAAAGGATAGAACGGCAAACAACCTAGATGGTTTAACATATAATCAGCCTGATAGACGAGTGGCGACCAATGAATCCTCATACGTACATCGCAGATATCATCGTGCCAACAAAAAGAGGACCCAGCGTACTATCCATATTGATGAGGGATCCGAGGTCTTGAGGAGACACAAGTGCAGAAGTCTTCCTTGCACGTAGGGAGCCAACAGATGACAAATTAGTAAAGAAAGCGGTGTCCATCTAGGCCAGATCTCCCCTGCAATAGGTTCGGCGTGATCGATGTTGTCTTCATACAGGGAGCAGCAAACAAGCGACCGGTGTGAAGGGAGCCTAGTACAAATGACCGGGATCATTTATCATCTCTTTGCAGGAGCTGAGAAATCACAAACCAACTTTTCATCCTTGAATTTCGTCCCTTGAATTGCATATCGGCTATGTAGGATTTAGAACCGCTCATCGAACGGGTGGGAAGGAGCCTGGGATACAGCACTGGCACCCAGTATTTCTAAAAGGATTACTAGGAATGACAAAGGTGGTGCCGTGATCATCTCTATCCGATGAAAGCGTGGGGTCTCACCTTTTACTGCTTCAACAGAAGAGACTTGGTGTACTTGCACGGGTACCAGTACGACGAGGGTGTGAAGGAATATGCAGCGGCGGTGATATTGATAAGGAGACCAGTTGGAGATCAGGATCATTAGTAGACGCGACTGCAACCAGAGTCCAGACTCTGCTGAGTGCTCGCCACGGACGCGTTGATCACCCTTGAATCACCCATTATTCAACTCAAGCTCACAATATTTCCTGTAGGCTGCAACTACATTACCTTTGTACTAGTCTCACACCTAGGTCTCCGCTCAGCAACAGCGAATAACAGCATTGCTCTCGTCAAACACGCCTCTCCCACAGCCAAACTACTAACTCTGTTCTCGAAGGTTTACTGCCAGATTGCTACATAATCCAGAGGGAACGCATCTAGCAGTCAAGCTGTTGATCGAAGATGGTGCGTTTGCCAATGCTTCATTTTTGTCATCATACATTGATCATTGAAGACCGCCATGTCATTCCATGTACCCCGATAGATTTCGCACTTCAAAAGATCAACACATTGGCTATAACTGAGTATGAGCCGTGCTGATAGCACACTAGATCCACCACCTCTCGGAGCTATCCCACGTGCTCTTGCTCAGATATGCAGCACGGCTGACGATCTACACTCTTCTACGACGGCGGAGGCCTTCCAGACACCTTCAGCTTGACGGAGTTGAACCTCGCTGTTTCCAGATTTCTCGTCTTCATGCCAGCTGGCAAAGTTGGCGGAAGGAACGTGGTACAAGTTCGGTGAAGTAAGATATTCTTCTTCCAACCACAGAACACTCATATTTTTTGACAGGTGTACAATATCTCCTTCGCAGGAAATCGGCCATCAGGCATTATTGTTCGTGTCATGGTTGCCTGTCCCGCTTTTCTATGAGACAAGATAGAATCTGAGGCGCTATTCGAACGGCACCGACTATTGTCAACACCGCCATGTCTCAGCCTGTACATATAGGTTGCAACCATGTGATATATTTCCGAGTGCACGGAAGTACCGGTGCCAAAGATATATACCTGGAATTTCGACACATCGAGTCCTGTGGGTGCCAAATATATGATTATGGAGAAAGTGAGTTTTTCCTCTTCCATCGTCTGATGGTTCCTTTTGATTGATTGCAATCAAGGTGATTGGATCTCCTGCATTTGATATCTGGGATGACCTCTCTTGGGAAGGCAAGGAAGATGTGGTTACCCAGGTCGCTCGGCACCTCATGACTGTTTTTGAGCTGCGATTTGCATTAGCGGGACCTCTCTATTTGTCCTCTAATGGACAATACGTAGTTGGTCAAATCGTGAATCCGAAATGCTTCAGAGCCATAGACGGTATGCCCTTGTACGACAATTACTTCATGACTTTCGAGGGCCATTCTGCAATGCTTCTGACTGGTTGTCGAACCGCATGAAGATGGAGATATTTGCCTCGTCTTCTACGCCTTCACCATCTTCACCGCGTGTTGGAGAGGTCCGACGACTGGATTTGTTGCTCGCTTTGAATATCATGAATCACGGTGTCAGATTGTGCTCGAATTACCCTGGCGATCACCCAGTCATTAGCAACACGACAGTCTCTTGGGAGCTGTTCTCCTTCATTTTTGATGACTACAGCCTATCTAACATTATGGTAAAGTGCCTCCAAACGGTTTGTTCCTACCTCGACTTATTCTGCTGCTCTCCGTCCTGTAGATCGACAATACTAACTGAAGTTGCTGCGATTGTTCCGTTATGGAAATGTACCACGGTTCCCGAATGGTTGCAAGTCACAGACCACAACGATGAGTGGTCGGAACAGGGTGGGTCTGAAAGTGACAGACAGACGGTGCGGTCCGTTTTCATGTGAGAAGCAGGTTACCATCGTGTTGATGCAGATAGGCTAGAGGCCTACACGAAGGGTCTTGCTTTCCGAGACTTCTCAAGGAAACTTGCGGCTGGTGCCTGCTTGTGGTCTTATGATAGTGATTGGGTGGATGAGCAGTTCGCATGGGCAGAGAAACGTCCAGGATTAAGTTATTCGTTGGATCATTAGAACTGGTAGACAATGAGCGAGACTTCAAGAAGGCGGCTGTAAATAATATTTGAGTAAAAATCGGTACAGATGTCAGTCACTAGTTGATTTGAAATTCACAGATGCCTCTTTCAGGAATGGAGTAGAGGGCTTTGCAAAGACGAAGATGGGATGGAATTACAGTCATGTACCGGTCCTTGGGACGGTCAAATTTGGCCGGCCTTGGTATCTACCATGGCGGTCTAAAATGCAAAACAAATTTTATATATTTACTTCCACATAGTTGAAATATACTCTGGAATTTTTTAAGAGCCATCTGTTTGGAAGTTAGTTGTGTAGAGGGTTATCAGTCCAGGTCGCTCTTATCTGGCTACTACCAGTCCTTGGGACACGTCACATCACACTGATCTCTGCCCAAATATGAATCTTATATTATATAATTTTTCAATCTACAGTAATCATCGATTAATCATCATCCAGCCGTTGTCGCCTCACTGAGTCACCGACCTTTGTTCAATCCCAAATTGGAAGTGTGATGTGACCTGACACTTCAAAAACAACAGATAAGGCTCAGGTGTCTTCTATTGCTCTTGGATCAATGTCGGAACACCTTGTATATGTTGTTTTCTTAGATTATCATCAAACCCGCTAAAAAAAAATAATGAAAAAGACTCTTATTTGACTGAAAACCTGGGTGAGAATTTCATCCTAGAGTCCAAATCACAGATATTTGAATTGTTGTACTTCATCCACGCATCAAGCTATGTTGAAATTTGGGTCAATCAAGGCCAGACATTCTTAGAATACAATACAATTTTTTTTGTAATTAAATCACAAGAATTAAGGGAAGAAATCGCGTTTGTCCCAAGGACCAGTACTGTCCCAAGGACCGGTACAAGACTGTATGATTTATTGATAAAGAAGAAACTGCCGAGCTCTACGATGTACATCTATCTGCTGATAGTAATATTTATGTACTAGAGATATCTAATATACGATGCTACATGTATGACTTGGAATACCTCTGTACTAGTCTCGAACAAGGTGCTCAACTTGGTGATCTGGAAAGTCCATGACAACCACCTTTCCTGTGAAAGATCCGAAAACAATCTTTTTTCCATAACAGTCCCTTGCATCACCCTCAGGCTTCAGGTTAGGCGGTATCCAAAGGACGCATCTGTCCTGCCAATCCAGAATCCACCCATTTTCCTTCACACTATTCAGCTGATAACCCCCGTTCAAAACGGAGAGACGAGGTTGACAATTCAACCTTTTCAACGGCCAACCGAACTCGGGCCGAACATCAAGTGTTAGCGAGACCAAAGGAAGGGCCGAAGTGATTATTGTAGACGATGTAGATGGAACGGCCGACATATTTAAAATAAATTACCATGTCAATGCAAACGTCTGGGCCAATGTGAGAGGAATGTATTACGCGTACCTTCTAGACGAGTGGGCCTAGCTAATATAAACATGTTAGATTTGCCTTCTAAACGAGAGGGCCCAGCTAATATA
>QLOR01000749.1:0-21632 GCA_003313825.1 Sarcodon aspratus
GGCCTCCGTAAAAAGCCTCGCGACATGTCGATCTACCTTCGCCCATCAATATCACTGGTAGCCCTCAAAGTATATCAACGGCGTGGTTTGCGGTCCCAAATTACTGTTACAGCACGGTTGTTCACTTCCGTGGGATGCTTCATGTCAGGTGAATATCTTTGGGTTATAGCAAGTTGAGTATTTTCACTGACCTTTACTAATAGTTGTACGACCGAGAGTCTTTACAAAAATTGCATCAAAGAGCTCACGGCTTCCGCCCAATGAATCACGGTCTCCCCAGCACAGTTTTTGCGAACCCTCTAAACAGAACATTTTGTGTCTGTTGTTCATAAGTGCGCCACCTTCTGTTATCGGGACAGAGCCACGGCAGGGGTTGCGGCGGACGCAAATTCCCGTCGCTGTTGCAGCAGGGTCGCCAAGAGGCCGAGCCAGTTCCTTCAACAAACCCTCAAGAAAGGATCAACTCGTCCAGGCCCCTCAGTATGGTTCTGAGCTGGAGATGACCGGTGCCTACTCTGACGTCGTCGAGGCTTCTGTCAATTGCTAGGAGAGGATGAGTACACCGTCAAGGGTGAGGCCTCAAGCTCGGGAGGCCGACGCATACAATCCCCTTAGTGCTCTTCGATTGCGGTGTTGGAGCTGATTCTCTGGATTAACGAAGTTCCAAGTAATCGATCGCGGTGTTCGAGTGAAGCTTGGAGTCTCATTATTGGGAAGGCCAACTCTGAGCTGGAAGGTGAAGCTTGACATGAAGTCCTGAGTCCGGGGGAGTTTAAGGAGTCTTATCATGATCCTTCACTGCTAAACGTGTTCTGGCCATATTTCCTTGTTTAGAATATGAGTCCGGTTGTGGGGTTGCATTTCGTCACAAAGGGCCGGGGGCCGTGAGGAGTATAACTTGGATCCGTAGCGGCATACGACGTGCCAATCTGAGGCATCCAATTCTAACTCAGAGAAGTAGTAAGGGAAATATTTTAAGAATAATATAAGTGACTCAGAGACTCGTGAATGCAGTTTTTCCAATTGTTATATGTATATTTAGTGATGATAAGAAGGCCGAAAGGCTCTCAGAGGCTGGTTTTCCAGGCAGCCACTGGGACATATCGATTGCAAAGTTTTCGAACTCTATGCATGTCGTGTTCGGAAACACCCACAGTGCATGTGACTCACAGCACGTTTCAGTCACCCAAGTCCGACCACATTTGGATTCCTTTGGAGAGTACGCCCATCTTCACTAAAGTTCGCTCATCCCTTCTTCTCAGATACGTATCCTCTTACAAATATAACCGGTCTCACCGCTTTGATGTGCAAATTCTCCCGCACTGTGATTTCGCTGTCATTCCGCGACAAATATAAACAAAATCTAGGATCTCGTCCGCGAGCGAAGCGTCTGCTCGACCCATCGCACCGCCCATCGAAAGATAAGAAAAATGTGGATAATGATGCGATGATTTGATTATGTCGAATTCTAATCTTTACGTAGCCATGGTCTGTTGGTGCAGGAATGGATGGATCAAAAGAGGGGCGTGACTAGTACTGCCACGGCATTTATGGGAGATCAGCCATTTCCAATGGTGTTCGGTGGGCACAGCAGGAAACCAACCGTCATCCCTATGCGAAGTTCGTATTCTACTGTTTCTGGAGCGTACGTTCCTTGCTAATCTGTGACAGAGATAAACTATGTCCGTCATTTTTGCTCGGCCAACCAACCATGTCTTTTGCGCGCTGCGCAAACTTGGGGTTGGACGTCATCACTGCATAAGCTGAACTGATCACGGGCATGGCAGGATGTGGTGTATACACTGGTGTATACACTGCCATGTCTAATCACTATTGCATTCTTGTAAGAACAGGATTGTATTTCGTGGAAGGAAATTTCTAACGCCCCTCTCCCCCCCCCTTCGACCTATGATTTTTCGAAATCAGGGGGCGGGGTTTTAATATTTTGAGTTCGCCGGACTTGCGTGCTCGGAGACCTTCTGCTGGGATTGATACAGTCGAAGAAAACCGTCACATGACCCAATCTGCCGGGCTCGATATTCATCTTCTTCAATAGCACTATCTGAGGCTGTTGTTTATGTAATCTAGGGTCTGTAATTTCGTCACAAATTTTCCTCACGCCTGGTGACGTGCGCGCCGAGGCCCCACATTTTCCAGCCATTCCAGCATATCTATGATCGCTAGGAGTTATCGATTTCTGACCGTCAGCAAGGACCAGTTCAGGTGGCGTTCCCGTGAAAATTTCAACTTAACTCTGGTGGTTTATCTTCAAATTCACCGTCGATGGAAGCTTTTACAGCTTCTGACGAAGTTCGGCGATTTTTGGGTTATAATGGAGATTGTGAAGTGAGAAAAGCGTGCCCAGCCACAAAACACCGCTATGTGACTTCAGTAGGCTCTCTGCCTGAGTCACATTCTCGTTGTGTTGAATCAGATGGACATTATAGGTCATTTAATCACTTTTCCTTCTTTTTTCTCTGTGGCCCGTTTTCTGCTTTTCCTTACGAACCCCCCTACTCCTGGCTTCACCAGTATTATGACTTATCCCCTCTTCCCACCGAACGGACACGACGCAAATTATCAATCATGTGGCTTCGATGAAATCCAGGTCTTTGCCACACCTTCTACAAATATCGTGAGTTTATATTCGTCCGCCGTAGCATTAATTAATGTATCTACCTGCATTTTAAGACGGCTCTCAACGGCGCCACACATCAGGTCCCTCCCTCGTCTATAGTCAGTCGTGTTGATTACCCAGCTATCCAACAAGATCCTACCATAGATGGATGTTTCGCTACACAGTGCAATGTTCCTGTGAGGATCATTTGTTCTCTTGTCTTCCTTTCTCATTGGAATTCTAGGCAGACCAAGCTACGACAGAGGGATTTTCCGCTGAAGCGTTTCTCAAATCTCCTGCTCCCAATACTCGTCGAGACCTTGTCAAAGTCACCCAGCGATTATGTGCAACTTATATGCCCCGTACCCCGATTCCACATGTTGGGGTTTTCGGTGTTCCTCCATTCGTATATCACCTAGACCTGCCTCCGCAACCCCAACCATCCCGGCGTGTAGTCATCCGACGTGTTCATGGCTCCAGAGGTACCAATAACAATCCATCCTTTGTTCCTCGTGTCGTTGCAGCAAGGGTACTAGGATTTTGTATATGTACATGCGAAAGACAGTCTATTCCATGCCCGCTATATGAGAGCGATGCAATAGGTTGGACGGGATCTAGGTCTCGACTTGGACAGTTGATCCTCTTTTCCGTAGATGGAGACTGTGGCATTTCGATTGTCGATGCAGCAGAAGGAAGATTGGCTGGGCTAGAAGGAAGAGATGATTGGGTGTTTGTAGGAGCTGGTTTCAGTGCTACCGTTTCCATCAGATTCATGGTACAGTCCCACCGTCATCTCTTTTGCATTTCGAGCTTGCTTATCTGTGGTAGTGGCCTTGTTATGAACTATGGACGCGTACAGTGGGTATCTCGTCCGCTGCCCTATCGAGTTCTGATTCATATTTGGACAGGCGAGAACCCAAGACCACCGACGGGATCCGAGACCCACGTCTCGATCGAAAATAGCACAGGACGTTTCGCGGCTCTTTGTCAGATTCATCGATGTGAGTGTTATGATTAATTATCCTCCATGTTACTACATATGGTGACTATAATCCAGGAAATGGCGAGGAAATCATTTGATGATGCGAGTAGAGGTCGCGAATGGCGTGTGGGCGTCGGCTTTATTGAGACGCGTCACGTCATCCTCGTTGGTCTTGAACGTGTTTCCCAGGGATCACTGCAGCCTCACTTTCGTCTCATGGCCTAATATTGTCTTTTCGTTGGGTGTAATTTAAAGCAGTCACGACATTATATCATTCTCATCTCATCTTTTCCTTATCAATTATGGACTACTGGCTGACGCATCCCGGAAGGCGATATCAAGAACTATATCATACGCTCAATTTCTGCGCATTTGGTATTTTGCAGATGGCGTGGGTACGAGCTTTTCATATTTGGCGTCCGTACGCGCCTCTCACTGGCTGCGCTTGTTATCATTTTCTTCCCTCCATAAAAACCTCCGGTCCCAACAGCCATATCTTCTTTTCTTTCCACTCACCACACCACAACCCGTTAATACACGTTCTGAATTCTAAGATTCTAACCACAAGATTCAACGGCGATTACTCAAGTGCTCAAGACTTGAAGACAAATATTAAATCTTCCTCTTGGCACTCTTTGCCCTACTATACTGTCCATTTCCCTCCTGCCTGACCTGTACTGATCCTGTATCTCGGAGAAATTTCCTTCGAGTCTGTTAACCCTTACAGGCCTTCACGCCCATTTTACACTGCTAACCACACCTCATATCATTCCCATTGCTCTTCGTATACTCCACTACCTTCTGTTTGCAACATCTCTTTGTTTTCGAAGTGCAACAACACTGACACCCTTCTTCTGCCGGGTTGAATCTGGTTCCTGGGGATCGTGTGCCCGACGCGGATATCTTCAGGGCTAGCAGTATCCCAGAGCCTCTCACCCCGCCGCCATGGCCCGATCCGAACCTTTACCTTTATCGAAGGCTGTATTAAATTTGTATATTTACATCTGTTTTTATTCTTTGGATGTGTAAAATATATTTTGGGGCACCAGCGCTTTCCTTTTTATTTTATTGTGCGAGCGGAGAGAAGAAAATTTTATTGAACATCAACATTCTAATTCAAACTTTGTTAGTTGTATTGATCTACGGATGGTTTAAAATAGGTGGAAACCTAAATTACTCAAGACCTGGCTGCACTGCTCACAAAAATAGACATATTCATGGATTGATTAGATTATGCACTGGCTTTGTTACGTTGTGGTCTGCGACCAAGGGCAAAAATCAAGGGTGCTGATAATTGATAAGTGGTTTATTATATGATGATGACTTGAACTAACAGTGAGGGCCCTGATGTTCGACTCCGTGATCTAATTTGATTAGAGAAGATTATATCATCGTGCACTCATTGACATCTATTGACCGGGACCCATCGCATCTTTGACTCCTCAGCCTACCCAGCCGTGATTGATGCTCGAGTCTCGTCTGTTATCACCAGTTTCGAATATTATGAAGAGACTCTTGACAATTCATTTGAACACCATGCACCTGACATGGCCTCGATAAATTTGAAAATGGCAAGTTCACACTCGCATATTGTGATTAGATAAAGAACTTACAGCCGATACTCTTCACAAGTTCCCAGAGATTCGAATTCATCATGATGTAGCAATTCGAAGGAACGACTGGCGGGAAGTTCCGTTGTGTGACGTTCAAGGGGGTCCTTGGGAACACAAAACCAAGTCACCAGTAAACTATTTCCCTGTACTTGGTGCTTGGTAACAATGCTCTTGAGTTTTAGGGCCTACAAGTCCGCTCGAACGGAGAGAACGTCACGTACAGACGTCTCGACGTCAAATTGTACCGATGTTCAAGTGTCAGTATCATGATGTTGTCGAGAGAAAGAAAAGAAGACGTTCCCAATGAGTTGATAATAATAGAGGGTTTGGACGCACGTAAAGAAGGACAAGGAAAGTCGGTTACGAGTCTAAGGAAGACAAGGGGCATCTGGTGGCGCCACGATGTCCTCCAAGGCGGATGTGATCCTGTTGTGGTGGTAGTTCTGTAAAGAGCTCGCGTTTTTGGCAAGCGAACGTGATCGGCGTCCGAGTCGCCCACTGTTACTACTCATATACGCCATCCGTTATGCTACTGTACAGCATCGGAGAATTCGCTTGTCGGAGTGATTGGCAACTTTCAAGGTTTTCCAAAATCTCAAACGGCACCAGTCCTGTCTGTTTTGTTGAAAAAGTGAAAGATGTCCTAGGCTGTGAACTTACACAGGTCAGGCCCATGGATATAAACTCTAGAATCCAGAACCCTCTCCTCGACACCAACTTGATCTCCCTCTGACACCTCCATATTACGCCGTTTTTTGTCTACAATTCCATGGAGTCCTCGACCGAGTTAAGCATTACTTGTGACGGTCCCGACCACGATGTGCCCTTGACGGAGGTAATTGCTGTTGCCTGTGTTGTTGATCGCATCTGAATGTTGCTTTGGATTGCGAAAGGGTATCAACGAAAGCGGTATTTTCTCCATCACATCTTCCTCGCCCTTCACAAGCCAGTCAATATTATCCGATCTGTCTTCTCGGCGTCATACTAGTATGAACAACGGATTTCCCACCAACGGCGACGTTAGTATCTCTTCCGCCGCCGCCCCTTTCTTGCTTATCAACAGTATAGCAGGGAGAGATTATGCAATCGGTAGCCAATCAAACCCTGATAGGTGTCTCACAACCTCTCCAACAATCATTCTCGACATCTGTACCTTATCAATATGTGACTGACTCCCCTGCAGGTTTAGGTGCTAACATTCTGTCTGAAGACTACCCTAGTATCAGTTTCCGACTTCCATCTTCAACACCTGTTTCTCCCATCACTAGCCCCGCCCCTAGTAGCCACTACCCAGGCTACCCTAATAGTCCTCACCAATCCTCCTCGACGCTCGCGTCTCATCTCATCGTCCCTGCAAGCAGTCTATTGAACCCTCCGTACAACGACCAAGGGTACTCTCACAGTCTTCAACGATCACCCTCCACGCCATCGTTCTATACAAACACTCTGGCCTCCAGTCTAGACGCCAACATTCCGTACGTTTACCAACCGTCTTTTCCGCCCCTTCCCTCAAGCCCAGCCGATAACATATTTCCACCGTACCAAGAACACACCGCCTACCCTTCACAATTATCCTTGACACCCGACACCATCCCTGTCTTCGATCTACGTGGAAGCCCTAATTGTTTTCAGCAACCATCTTCGACATTAGACTCATATGCCACTAATGCTGTTCCCAGTTTTGCTGCTGACTCACCACCCACGAGTGATTTTCTTTACCCACCACAAACCCCCAGGTCGCCCCACATTCCAAATATACCTCAACATATGCCAAGACTCTTGGCCCAAATCTGCCACTGCAGGCGGCTGCCTGCTCTGCAGCGCTTATACGAAGGAACCAGTCCAAGGCGAAGGTTTAATACGGTCGGAGTTGACAGGTGGCTGATACCCTTCCTCTCTGTGAGTGGAGAATGCGGTATTGCAGTAGCAGATGCGATAGCGGGAAATTTCGGGAACTTATTTGACAGGGATGACCATCCTTTGGTTGGCGTGACGAGCAGGGCGAGCATAACTGTCAGATTCGAATTTTGTGGCTACAAGCCTTGGCGCGGCTCTGTATGTTGATTTTATCATTTTCTCCATCTCAGTTTTCTGACCAATATTTGTGTTCAGGTGAGGACTAGAGATTACACGAGTAAATCATCGCCTACTCAGCTCTCGAAACTTGCACGGGGCATTTCTCTCCTCCTTGTCAAATGCATAGATGTATGTATCTTCTTGGTTTCGAATTGTCGTGGTCGTGACTTTGCTTCCAGGATATAGTGAAAGTACCATTTGACGAAAGAGAGGGCCGTGGATTAATACTAGGTCCAGGTTACACCAGAGCGGAAGACCTGGTCCTTGTTGGTTTAGAACAAGTCTCACAAGGCTCCTGTCAGGCACACTTCCATGTCAAGACATGAATTCCATCGACATTCTTATTACTCACTGAAACATACTATTCCTTTCCTTCTTGTCGGCTGTGCCAAGTCTGAACTGCTTCGCGTTTTAGACTTTGCAGAGCCGACTGTTTTTTTTGTGATACCCTGCATCATTTCGTTTTCTTCATGCATGTCATATCCTTTGCAACGCTGCCATGAATATCCATTATCTTGTTTATCGTGATATAATCAGGCGTACGCTTTCCCGGGCGATTTGTCTCCGTTACGCTATCGATTGAAACATTGCCTCCTTGTGAGTTATGAGAATAAAATGATGCACCGGGACGTGGCGCACACCATCCTAGGACTCCTATCGCCGGTAGAAAACATAACCATCAGAATGGAATTCCATCAGGCGCTTTGATAGTCTAGTTGGAATCCTCTACAACAACACAGCACCGGAAATCTTTTTGGGACAGATCGCTGACTGGTCATGAATCAGAAAGCTGTCACGGTGATGATGATAGAGGCTCTAGATAAGACGAACCGGGTCGTGTGTGCCAGCTTTTGGACGGAGCATAAACGTCCCACTCGGAATCGATCGAGATCGCCAATCTTATCAAGCCTTCAACTTCCATTGTGCAATGCTTGCAAAAGTTGACGAAAGGTCGCCTGCGTTTTGTAGGGTCATCTATGCTGCTGCCAAGCGAGCGATGAAATAGCCTCTTCTGATTTCTCCCCCATTGCCACCGCCAAGGCCTTTTTCGTCTACAGCTTTTCTGGCGGAGTCGGTCAGAGGCGTCTTGATCACCGATCACTGCACGCGCGCGCACTCAATTGTAATAACCTGCGTTGCACAGGTTCTTCGGCAGACCGCCGCACGGATCATGAGTCCGACCGTCGCAGGAAGCGGTGCATTAATACGTTATTATGGAGATCAACAATTTGAAGCGTAACGCATAACGGATTTGATTTTCGGGGGCTGACGTCCAGCGCAGAATTCATATCATCATATAGGTGATAGAAACGTTGGATTTGATCATATACGATGGGGTATGGTGTCGGCGGAGGTTCCGGAAGTTCAGCATGTGTCAAATACGATGTTTTAGTCGGCACGAAACCATAAGTCCCGAAAAGGTAGAGATTGTATTTGCAACTCCCCCTCTATCGGGCCAATCCTGGTCTTGAAATTGAGCAAGGAAGAAAGGTTGTGAAGATGTGCATCTCTCGACAGAGCCGATGGCTGCGGTAGAAGAAAATGTCCGTGGAATACAGGAAGGAGACTTCACCGTATGGATGAAGAGACGCTATGGAGACTCGGAACGCCTCAAGACAAACTTCCCTCCTATCCACGTTCTTCATTCTCGTCTTGACAGAATGTTTAGTCGCAGTTTGAGAAAGAAGGTCGTCTGTATACCGTTGCGGGTTCTACCATACGGCTTTCCGGCTTAGACCCATCATGGCCCTTGGCTTGATATTACTATAGTGTCGCGGTGTAACCAGATTCATCGTTATGGTAAGCTCCTAGTTGCTCGTCAGAGAGTAACCCCAGTTAAAAAGGTGAGAGAAATACCCGATTGAACCAAACTGATGCCAAAACTAATTAGGAAGATCCTGTATATTCCGGGGTACACCTGCTCATCATTCCAGGAACGTATGGGGTGGTTCCGGTAGCACGGTAGGAGATGGATGTTTCAGTATACTCGATGGGGGAATGCGCATAAGGCGTTGGAAAGAGAAACTGCTCGTCCGGCAAGCTACAATGATATCTATCAGACGAGTAACATGTCACCGAAAAACAGTTGGAGCAGACCTAATTCCAAGAAACCTACGCGGGCGACTTCACATGGTATGATAACAGTCTGGTGCACGCCTTCCTAGGATTTTGGGAGAATCGCCGGTTGGATGGATGCAATATCCGAGGATTGAGGTCAAACTACCGACCGGCGGAGGTGGAAAGGTCTCAAGAACAGTATCGTCCTACCATCGCGTTCATTGCCTCTCAATACAACGAGACAAAGCGTAGTAGAACCGTGCGTTATCCAGTAATATGAATTCTACGCTACTGCACCTTCGAGTTCTACCTCAAAAAGTTGAAAAAAAAACCTATTTTGCGCAATTGTTAAGGGAAACGTACAAAGGAACAGAGAGCAAAAGTGCTCGAATGGCCTCCTTCCTGACACGACGATGTGCGTAGTAGTAGTGGGCTTATTGTGATGGCGACAGAGGGACAGGAGTTGGGCGTTTGTCAACCACTTCGATAGCTAACTATACTGTTCTACACATAGAAATTCGCTGATTTCCGCCAAGATGCTCCAACCTGTATTGTATAACTGCCCCATGAGGTAGTAAAGGAACAGCTTGAAGCTCCCCCGTTTCAAGTTGTCACGCGCTACCTTTGTCCCGATATTTCTCCATCCACTGATTAATGTTGTGACTTGCCCCTAGTGTACGTTGCCGATGGGAAGGTGAACCGTACTTCACTTTCAGATTTTTGTTGAATATAGTCCACGTTTAAAGGCTGTCGCTGAGAGGCGTGTGAACCGATCTCCTGGTCCGGATTTGGTAGACATTATATTGGGTCAGGTACCGGATCAGTTTACGGTGACACCGACACCGCGGCCCGGAGTAGGATATAGTACGACTATGTAGTACTAGTACTTGACCATCAAGAAGATCGTGATCTATTCATTGTGAGACATGATGCTGATGACTAGATCTGATACCGTCCTCCCCTTCATTTTTCGATACCCTGCAGCACCCGTGTCTGTCGTCTGCGGGTTTATGATCTCCAAGCAGACACATTTCACTATATTATGTTGGTTGGGATGAGAAGGGCCGAGTGGATCCACAGTGTGAGATCCTGAGACGGAGGCAAGTGCACGTAACCTCTTGATCTATCAGATTAGGACTTGCTCTCATCCAGTTGTCGCTTCGGATTGCCTCTAATAGGTCTAGAGGTAGAACTTGCCAGAAACATGCAGACCTATATGACAATCACGCCTTCAGGGCTGCTCAGAATTTGGGCAAATAGGACTATATGCTACCCGGGTACAGTGGAATCAGACATTGCTGGTCAAATGGGTTATCCGAGTCTCCTTTTGGGAACTTCCAAGCTGTCCCTTTTTTCTGACGCTATTCAGACATATTGTAAACCCGGCAAAACTGGAAACAGCTCGATCTATGTACATAACGTACGAGAGACAATTTGTCGCCATTTGATCTTCTCGTCTCGTGGGTCGCCTTGGTCTCCAATGGCCTTTTCCTTCTCCCCCCCCTTCTGGACCGGCCTTCACGCCGTAATTTCTTACGTCGTTGCTGAATGGCAAGAGCGATCTGGTGAAACTGTGGCTATCGTCCTGCGATTCCATGGAATTAGAACCGATATAAAACCTTTGTGCGTTTCCTGAATTCGACCTACCGCACCTGTTCCCTAACCTACTATCAATAAGAATGCAAAGGTCGTCAAGTTCTCCTCTTACCTTGCACAGGGTTGTCCTTGCGAACACACTCCTGTGCTACTAATCTGGCATCTGAGTCGGGTCGTATTTTGGCTCAAATGTTGTCTTTTCTCTGAATGGGTCGCATAAAGGTACCAGATCTTTTCCTTTTCCATAAAAAGGGCTTCAATATCATAACAGTTCTTAGGCATGGACCAGAGATTGCTTGGAATCTTGTGAGCGGCATTCAATCGGTAAACACGACGGCATTGAAATCTGATCATCCTGTTTTTGATTTAGACTGATTCGCATGAATCACACCCATGATGTAACGACAAAACAGAAAGCATGTACAGATGGAACGTACGACAATTGTGTTTTACAGTCGACAGTTACTTAAGCACGCCTACTGTTCCCAAATTTTTATTCGACTTGCGTTATCAAAAGCTGTCCAACCAACCCTTCAAACTGCTCTGACACCTCCAGCGCAAGGTCAGGTGCTCTCAACTTGACTGTTTCTAATTTTGCGCCGAGCTTGACTCTCTTCTTTAGACAGTCCAGAAGTGCGGATATTAACGTCTCCAGCGTATCGCTCGGATATCTGTGTCGGCCAATCGTGTAAGACAGATCTACTGTCGGGTGCAGATCTATCTCAATAACCTGAAGTTTTGGACAAACAAGTGGCTGGGCAAGTTCCAACCCTGTTTCCGCATCTACGGCTGGACGACCAAATTTTTCCAAGAGGAGACTCCCACGCCTTCTGCAACCGAACATGGTCAACTCGAGGAGGGATGGGAAATCAGTCAGGGTGGCTACCCAGTCTTTCTGGTCGTCGTCGGATGGGTTGATATGATCCCAGTCGAAATAGAGATGCTTTACAAGGGAGAGATCGAACGTAGCCATCATGAACGATTCTGAACCTTCCACTACGTGCAAGCTCGTATTCCTGGGCTCTCTGAATAGGGACGCATACGGCGTGCCGGGACAGTAGTCTAGTCGGAGTCCAAGGTCGCTCTTTGTCATCCCAAGACAAGATATTGCCTCGCGTAATTGGAGGCGTTCGTAGTCCGGGATGTTTCGAAGTGGTTTAACAGTGACTCTGGTAAGAGATATAGTGGCGATCATATGGAATATAACAAAGATGACGATGGTTTGTACGTGGCACAGCAACATATCGGTCAGGAATGGGAGCTCGACAGGGGGGCCAATTTCGACGGGGTCGACAAATTCGATGTCATGTAACTGCAGGAACTCCAGCCGGGGAGATCGCGCAAAGATTCCTACCAGATCTCTCCACTGCAAGGCACCAGGGTCCGTACGCATCAATATCAGTCTGGTGAGATTTTTGCAGTTGACCCATGGCAATCTGATCCGTGTGGATGATAGTGAGACGCATTTGAGAGAAGGGAGGGGTATCTCGTCGAGATCTATCCAGCCGAAACCGTGATATGCCATGGAAATGCGAATCACAGAGAGCAGAGGCAAATCCTTCCAAATTTTGGGGAGTATGACCTGCAGCTTGTCATCAGATATGTTCAGATCCAATTCGTGTATCCTGGCACAATGAATCGGTAGAACGTCCTGCAAATACATCCACTGTTCAAGGTGAAGGCTAGGGTTGGGGATGAATATGGAAAGTGGCTGGTCCTTGGAGTACTGCAAGTTGTGTTCGACGACCTCATGCTTAGCGAGGGAAATAGTGCACCATAATTCTGGAGAATCCAAGGCGACCGTCCTGAACGTCTGACAAACGTGCGTTATTCCGATTAAACGGTGTACATCGTAATTATCGGTGTCATAATATTGCTGGCGCAAGTCTTGGACGTAGAATCGGAAGACCTTTGCAATTGACTCTGGGGGAAGCTTGAATATATGAACAGTATGTATTGTGGCGTAAACTGATGAGGGTCTGGTGATCTTTTTGATAGAATGATTCATCGTCGCATAAACGTTAGGGCACCTTGCGGGAACATTCAGTCAAAGATACAGGAATATAGAGTGAATTGCACCTCTCTCGATGACTCAAGATTGTTACAGGGAGCGGACCTCGAATTGGCAATTATAGCATTCAAGTCCCGTCGGGCATCATGCTTCTAGAAGATTAACCGGTCATCGAGGAGCATCCGGCAAATAATATTTGCCGCATAAAAGACACGAGTCTGATATCTGCAAAAGAAGTCCGAAATCGGTGCACAAGTGGGTCAGTCAGGGTGCCAGAGGGTATGTTGCCGGGGCATCCAAGTTGGATCGAAAGTAGAAATTGTGCAAAGAGCAGGGCTTTTCAAGTTGTCAGTAAAGGGTTAGATGATATTAAAGTGCTCTCCGTTTCTTCGTCGTCAATCTGATAACCTTGAATGTTGGGGTCGGTGCATTTACACTTATCGACACGTATAGCCAAAGTCCCTCAGACTTCTACTTGATCGTTGTGCCCTGCATTACCGTAAAGCCGAAGTAGTACCAGCGGTATATATTGTCGTCATCAGGTGCACGATTTTATTCAAAGTGCATCTTCTGAAGTCCTGTGGAGAAAATCACGGAGGGTTCATAACAATGGCGTCCACTGTACCAGGTCTTGTATAGTTTCCCAGAGATATATCATGTCCCTGAAATGGACGCAACGTAGAATAAGCACACCATATTCATTGACGCCAGTACTACATGCCATGCAATGGATATCCATCCTCCGTCATCGCCCTAGTTACCCTTCTCCGCACATCAGGCGACATACTTCTAGCATCCTGATTTCCACCCATGGCCATGCGCATATTTACTGGTGATCCCGAATTATCGGCATAAAATTGATTAGGAGGAATTTGGTTGCCATAAGAGGATCCAGAGTAGTTGTTCATCATCTGAGGATGGTGGTGTGAGGGTCCGGCCGGGGAACTCAACGGGATATTATTGTATTGGTGATACGCGTTTGGTGGATGTTGTAGAGGTCCACGTTGTCCATAGCTTTGTGGTGTATGAGGTTCTGCCATTGGACGTTTTCCGAACTCGGCCGAGGGTTGTCCTTCAAGTTTAGTATCCTTTTGTCTCAGAGGGGACGGGTCATAGCACAATTCTGATCCCTCGTCGACCATGAATCTGAAAGACGGTGTCAATAGATGTGCCTTGCTCAGTAAATGAAATGTAATAACTGTTGAGTGCCGACATCCCATTGTGGCCCACGATTGGCTCGTGCGGTCATGAGCATTGAATTCCATTCAGATGCACTTTCCTATGCAATAGGTCAAACGGGTCACCCTTCTGAATGACAACTTACTATAGCAAGAGCCAGAGAACTAGAGGGTTCTATCGTATCACGGATAGCCACGTTAGTGTGCTGCTCCTTGGCCACAGTTTCGACTTCAGAGATGAGAGACGGGCTGATTTTGATAGAGTTCAATCTGGGTATATTGACTTTAATAGCACCTGCTGGCTTGCTTGGGGCCATAGTAGACAAACTTCAAATGTGTATGGATATCCGAGGTGGAAATATCAAGAGAAGTAGTGAGGGATTGAAGTTGTGGCTGTACACTTGTCAATGTTCTTTCAGTGATTATTTACGTTTTGTCTTGTTCATCTTACTTCCGTCGCTTGCTTGTATTCGTCGAGTTCTTTGGGAGAGGACCTCTCAATAAGATCCGCGTTTCTCCCGGTCTCAAACCCCTCACAGATGGCATGTCTACCAAAACCAAGGATCAAGAGGCAAAAGAACGTGAAAAGATGGCCCAAAAGATGGAAATCCACTACTTTTACCCTACCTATGTCGTGTCATGGCAGGGGGACCCATGCGAGTAAGTGGTCTCTCTTAATCCCGTGGCATAATACGAGGGTTTCTCCGTCTGTCTCTTTGCTTCAAGTTCCGTTGGACGCGTCGTTTGCTCATTATTGCATTGTTTGAGGGTAACAGACAAAGGAGAATGTTTACAACTCGAGGCTATGATAACGTGGTTTAGAACATCGAGTTGATTTGATCTTGCGAGACGCTGACGTCCTTTAGTTGCTCCGATGCCAGTCTTCAAGGCCGTCACAGTGGCCCGACCTTCAGGTCCGATTCTAGATCCCTTCAAGCGGATGAGTGACACAGTACCGCCAACCGAGAATCCACATACTGTCGGTATACTCAAACATCTTTAAAAGCGCTCTCTAACACCTTCCTCATATGACGAGAGGTTTTATCTAATGAGGTAATCGACGGTGGGCATAAGACGGTATGTATTCATGTTCTGACGGCAAGACTTCCGTTTGTATCGAAAGGTGTCTGTTTTGAAGGCAACACGTAACTTGTTATTTTTCTTGGTCTACAGAACATGATGATCGCCGCGCCTCCGAACCTGAAGTTATAAGCATACGGAGATGCTTGCGAATGCTTTATTGTCCAAGTACGACACATCAAAATGGCCTCCCATGAAGACGAAAGTTAAATCAGAGCATTTTACTTTTGTACTGGTTTAGCAAACCAAATGTTTCACGCCCGCTCGTCTTACTTTTGTGAATAAGGAAGCCAGTACCCAAAGCTGTTGCTTCGTCTAGGTTATCCACTCGCGGTTTATCAGCAAACGTGTCAATGCGTGGAAGTTAATAAAATACCTTCCGAGAACGATACACTGATCATTTGTTGGCCGCTTCAAGTACGCAGACGAACCACAAGATCGCTCAGCCGCCTCAGTTGAGGGACACAAGCGAAGGGAGGAACATTGAGGAACTTCACGTGAATTATTGTTGCTATCAAGGATCGACGTAAGGTCCAGACAATCCCCCCCAAGAGTAGAGCTGTAACTAGTGCCGAATGAGGTCCGCTTTAATGAGTTCGAGGTGAGGTGATCAGGTAACAAGAGCAGTAAGGTACGAGCGTGCATTTGTAGCGCCAGAAACCTGGCCAGGGGTATTGGTATATGGCACCCTTTGGCTTGTTCCTGAGCATAGGCGAGCTTGATATCAAAGGATATCAATCCTTTGAATGAGAGGGACAGAATTGGCGCGGTTTCGTAATAATTTCACCGCCTTTGATTATGTTGTGCGGGGAAGCGATGGCGTTCACAAGTGAGGATCTGAGCAGCGCCTTTTTGCTTATTCGCCTCCTGCCTATGGCGCCATTTCTCACATGAATCATGGTACCTTGACAGCTGCACCCTCGCCACGTGTTTGCAATTGTCAAAGTCCTCTCTATGACACTCGCCGTTAACTTATAGTTTCACGTAGATGAGGACTCGCCATATGATCGCGCAGACGATGTAAGAGATCGCAGACTTTGCCCTGCTGACAGCTATTCCTTGAATCCTTATAGATGGATACCAGGTCAGTCAACGGTCTGCCTTCACTGTGGACGATGCGTCGCAGTTCGTGACGTGGAAAATTGTGATAGGTGTCGCAGTCATACTAAGGATGCAACATGGACAAAGCGATGCCAGAACCTAGATGCCTTGGACCCGGCCGCTCTGCTCGTGGCAAGTGATTAAACGATGGCTAGAATATTAACAAATCTCTTTGAGAAACTTGTCCAACAACTGCAGATTCTGGGCATACAACATCCGAAGCTAATTTATACCTGGTGGACAGAAGTAAGTCTACGGGCGTGTCTGTACTGAAACCTTGATCTGAACATACCGTGAAGAGAACAATATAGACATGCAGGAACAAAAACCTTTCCAACTTTCAAAACACGACAGTTTCTGTCAAACTCTCATTGTAATTACGGAGATAACGCGTGACGTGCGCAATAAAATCTGCGAGTCCACTATTCAGTCTTGTTCTCCTGATGCCGTCCTTTGTCCGTGATATCAGATTTGAATGGCCGTGAACGAAAAGTGTTCGTGGGGCGAGCGCGCTCGATTTCCGGTGATATGGAATGGGAAGTGTTTGACTCTGAACCATCAGATGGTTTGGAATGTTGTTTACGCTTTTGTCTTCTATCCAGTGGACAAGCTATTGACGACGGAACTACGTTTGGATCTTCGGCCGATGCCTGCTACGCAACAAAAATCTAGCCAATATCATAAAGATAGACCGTCCCTTACCAGGTGTAAACCCTTGTTACCGGCAGATCTTTGAGCTGGAATAAAATTGTCTATCGAGGAGCGTTTTAACCGGACGGATTTTGTGTCTGCATTCTCTGTGACGTGCCTGAAAGTTGATGTTTTCTACAAAAGGTCAGCTACGTTCGAGGTTAAGAGCGTAAGCTCGGACCCTCATCGTTTCCTGGCTATGATGTGAGAGGCGACGTTCCCATAGTTTCGCTTTGCCATTGAGATCGTCTAATGCCGTTCGTAGGTCCATGATCAAGTCAGGTAGAGGCACCCTGTACGCTGAGAGATTAGGAAATACGGCGTATGTCCAACCTGGATGGAGTCATTTTAGAAGACCAAAATATATAGAAAAAGAACGAGCCTCGTAATATCCATCTTTCTGCACCAATGTCTTGTTCCATGATCTCCATTCCTTGCTCTGTTTCCCCTCCATTGGCACCTCTTGTAACGATCATGCCCAAAGCTTCTTGTAACCTATAGCGAATCTTAGACCTTACAACAGCGAGCCTGTGCACCTTCTTCGAGATCGTAAAATGTATGGACATATTTGCACGTCCCTGCAGGTAAGAGCAACAATTATGTTCAGCTTCACGCGTAGAGACATCAATCACGAACTTTGGACCTAGGAGCAACAGTGTGGGGATCAACGTCCTGTTTGCTGAGGACCTTTTTGGGAACAATTCGCATGAGGAAACTGGGAGTACGCGAAGTGGGGAAGCTCCAGGGGTGGAAGTCCTTTAACCTCATTTTCTCCAGGCGGTCTAGCGTCTTTGCAAGTGATACGTCATTGGGCCTATATGCTGAGGGATTGGCAAAGCGCTTCAGGACAGGCATTACCTCTCCTGGGGTATTTCCCTTATACTAAGCAGATGAGCTTTAGGCCGTCAGGTCGAGGTAGTACGAACATTGAGTGACTTGAGCCCTGGGGGTGGTTTAGGTAGTCGAGACAGTTTTAATGTTCGTGAAAGATGCTCTAAAACCATCACTCCTATGTCTGAGGCTTGGGATATACTACGGGAAGTATGACGATTGAACCAAGTAGGTTTGACGTCAATTAAGCTTGAGAAACTTGAGCGAGGAAGATGAAGTCAGATTTGGAGTCACGTGACTTTGAAGTCTGAACGCGACTGAAGTTTCTTGCTTGAATCTTGTTACCAACCTGAAGATTCGGTAGCACTCTCGATGCTCGTGCCATCTCATCTAAACCTGCCTCCGCTTGAATATGGCGTATACATCTCCAGAGATAACGCGAGCATCTTCCCTCTGGTCTTATTGGCACATTTTGTTGAAGATCCCCCTGGCGGCGTGGCCACTATCTTGAGAGTATGATGGCTAGGCTACACAAAGCCGAAATCCGCAAAGTATGTACTCGCCACCAGTATGCGTCGCTTTAGGAGCATCACTGCCATCACATCCTTGCCCGGATCATACATGGATTTATGGTCATCAGAACGAATTGGTTCCACAATTACAAGGTCCCCTCTCCTAACACTTCGAGTGCAACTGGGGCAATTGTTATGAGCGGAATTTACGTTCATGAGACTACCGCCCGTCGTTCCGCGACAACCGCATGTTCTGTTTAAACTCCGCACATGAGGCATCCTCGTCATCATGAAACTGCGAAACACAGCTTGGAACTATAGAGCACAGCTTGTGTCGCACTTGCTGACGAAACGCGTTCACCTATCTCTGTCAGTCTGATTCGTGCGAGTCGCGTGCACCGCCTGTCACTCGTCTTCCTCGTGTCATTTAACAACGGCACCGAATGTACGTTTCATCCTGTGAATATTTGCATGCTCTACAATTGTGCCCCAAATTTCTAGATGCCAAGGCTATTTGAACAGAGATCACAAAGTCCTGTAACAGTAGCAATTACAAAGCTGAAGTTGACTTCATCTCCATGTGCACTATCTATCCACGCTTATTAGGTCATCGATACTTCCTTTGGTCTTACTGATCTATTTGATGATAGAGTCGATAACCTGCAATATGCTCCACATGATGAGATATCTATATATCTTTATCTTCTATGTATTACACCCATCGACGAGCTAGTCTTCCTGTAGTGAATTAGCGACATCGCAACTCAGGAGCGCTCTCTCTCATACATTGCAGTAAATTTTACCCACCTACGCGCTGCACTTGAAGGGCTCCAAGTTTTTCGAGGAATAAAGAAGGCGCCGACTCGCCAGGCCCGGGATGGTTTGGAGCTGCTCGAGATCCCGGCAACTAACCTTAATAAGGTCATTAGTCTTGATCTCAACTCCGATCCGAGGTGGTCATCGCATTTGTAACACCAGTTCGTTTTGAAAGGTATTCCAGAGATGACACGGAAGAGCACCTTGGTTGTCTATATCTCAAAGAAAGCTATCGGGGGAGTGATCCTACCTGCCTTATCACTCGGAGCTTCCGAGGTCCATCTACATCAATCTTATAGCCGGCCTCGGGGCGTACACGTGCAGGAACTCGTTAATTTCACTCAACGATTTTAGTCCCTTCCAAGACATGAGGTTAACACCAGTTTCCGGTGCTACATCCTTGTCGGACCCCCACGAGGAGAATCGTTTATAACCCCATGCCCCGGCGTATGATCCGCACTTTCTCTTCCCTACTTCGCATCATGTCATCTGAGACCGCTGGTTATTCATCGTCACGGCCATATCCAATTGGCGGAGTACATGATACGGCTCTTCCACAATATGGCTTCGGAGCAGAAGTATCTTTTGATGACCTAGTGGACTATAATCCTTTCCTCTTTCGCGTTTACACACGTAATCGTGCCTCATCTCAAACCACAAGTGGTCCCGAGAAACATGACTTCATCGCACAACGATTTCGAGATGGGAATATATCGTCCAACGATCTAAAGCGAAAACCATCCTCAAGTACATATGCCGATGTCTCACAACACATGGACTGGACGACAAAATCATCCTCTCCTTATGTTTCCACATCCTTCAGCTTTGCTTGGGCCGTATGGGAAGCTGTCAGGAGATATCATGTGAACATGAAACATGACATTGAGATCGCAGTGATCGACGCGACAGCGGTAGCTGATCAAGCTGTCACTGCACTCAGTCTTCTTAGAAAGGGCACCCCAAGAGAGTGAGTCCACATTTGTCATTTGCACTCAAGCACTCAACTGACACTTCCTTAATCTGAGCAGACGACATCCCGAGCATTGGAAGTGGTATCGATTTGGGCTGGAATCGCAATGCGTGCTTGTATCTGGATCTATACCCGCTGAAGCGGTATTCGCATCCATCCCGCTCCTCCCACTACTGGAGAAGCTTCCGTCGTATCTCCTCGAGCCTGGTACTGCCGACAAACTCTCTCCGTTTGATCGACTTGGGTGGGATTTCGACGTGAAGAAACCTTCCTTTAGACAGTTCTGTCAGGAGTCGTCGGATAAATTCCTCCATATGCCTGTGGGACCCCGACTCCGTGATGCCACCAGCAGTTCTGTCCGTCTTTCGCTCGAGTTTTTGAGGTCCTGGGTTCATGAGGTTTCGGCGAAGGATATATCTTTTGCGAGGGATACGGTATTTAAACTGGCCTTGGTCATCGGTAGATGGCCTGGCCAATGGTGGGTCAAAGAACACGATGAGGTGCCGGAGTTGCTGGAATCTATGGTAGAGGTGGTGTTGGAGGAAATTCGAGATGCTCAGCGAGCACAGGAAGCCATCGATACGAGCAAGACTCAGGTTATCGTGGACCAGCTCAAACGACTTTCCAAAGATTGGGAGCATGAAATATCGCTCAGGAAGCTGCAATATCGCTTATCTCCTCCCGTATCTCCCACATCAGAATCGCCGGTCGTTCTGAGAGCCGTAGAGTCCAGGGCTGCTGTAAACACGGCATCTTGTTGGTTGACGGGTTTTATATTTGGAACTTTCGTCACTCTTTGCTTGTTATCACATCAGAGACGCGAGCTTTTACTGGTCACATAAGACCGTACAAAGAACCGTCGACTGGCTTGTAGTTGTAGCCTAAGTTATTCTTCCTTTGTATTCCTAGCATTTATTCGTGTCGGTATTTAGGTAGGAAAAAGTGTACGATTGGAAACGTTTTATGTTCGTTATATGCAATATGATATAGCAGTCGCCAGAGGATTCTATTCTTGAAGAGACATAGATCCATTGTACCAAAATTCGTGCAAGAAAAAAGTCAAATAATAAATTACAGGAATCTTCCCGAAACTGGGTCCGGGACAGGGTCAGGTACGCCGATCTCTTTCACAACGTAGTAACTGAAAAACATGATTTTGAAAGTCAACGCGACTCCCGCATGGAATGCAACGATTGGAACGATAAATAATCGAGCAACTCGCGAGTCCGCCTGCGTACGTAAGAACGTCAGGCAAGGGATGAAATAGAAAAAAAAGGTAAGGGACGTACGGATGCAAGGATTGGATATACGTTCGCGCACAAGAAATAGCCGGAGATTATGAAGGCAATCCCAGACAGTATCCACCGGACCAGAGGTACCGGAATAACGCAAAGCAACTACTTTTAGTTAGTATTGCTCCTCAAGATACAGAAAAAAATGCGTACAGAAACTGGAATCCAAACGAATTGGCCATAACCCCACACGGACACAGCTTCTATCA
>QLOR01000754.1:0-49247 GCA_003313825.1 Sarcodon aspratus
CTTGCTTTTAATAGCCCGGGATCTTGTTGTTCAGGAGAACAAGACTGACATCAAGGCATTCGAGGTCACACGCTTCATCGAGAAGCTGTTTAAGTCGAAATGGTCTAGCGTCGTCTTAGGTTCGAAGCCTGCAAAGCTGCGCACAAAAGATGATGATAAAGAGTTTCGTGAATGCTTTGCCAATTCAAGGATGCATTTCAATCATTTTATCAAGGTCCATGACTTTAAAGTGATCAACCGAGCTTTTCTATGGCCTCTGATCGCACGCGGAGCTGCCGTCTTGTGTGCAAACTACCAAGGCGGAGTCGATGTGATCCTCCCATTCGTATACTCTGGCGGGAAGCTTGGACGGGATAATGTTTCAGCGATCTTCATTCAAGTGAAAAATGACAAAATGTTCTCGAGCACCCCGAATCAGTTTCTGTTCGACGCCATAAACCCATACTTTCTTGGATTCTTCGATATGGATGAGGAGAATCCTGTACCCATCGTTCGAATGGTTTTTGCTCTCGCCGCGAGCGATGCCTGCGTCAAGTCTGTCACGAATGTCCCCTTGAGGAAGAACGAGGCTCGAGCTGGCAAGTCAAAAACCAAGAAACGGAACAGACGATGTCCAGCATATACGACGTACGATATCTGGTGTGCAAAGACGTCTGCGGAGACATTTGCTGTCGTCAGTCCAGACGATGAACAGACGTATGCAGGACTCCTAAACGTCAGTCGTGTGTTTCCAGATACCTACGAGGTGGGAACGAAGATCGAGTGCGTCAAGTCAGCGAGGCGGAATATGAATCCCGGCATGGCGATCCACCCTGATCATTGGTCGCAATTTGTGAACATAGAAAGAGAATTTCCTGAGGATGAAGTTATTGATGCTGAGATTGATTTCGACATGGAGGGAGGCGTCGACGAGGGCGTCGAAACGTGAAGTCCGGTACGTTAAACTGAATGCAATCTTGGGGCTAATAAATTGTTGAACTTGTGCACCATGGCGGCCTGCAGATTCAGATATGAAGCGTCCACTATATAGAGTTGTGTGAGAAGTGAGACGCGTGATCTGTTGTTGTACCTATACTAGCGTGATATAATGGGATGAGATAATGAGATGTATAATGCGAAGAACGAGAAATGGCATAGTGTAACGACTCGTACAGACGATGCACTTTCAGGAGTAACCGTTTCTTGCTGTTGGACAAGTTAGCGCGTAAAAGAGAGGGTTATCTTTGAATACAATTTTTACTTGTCGTTTTCGACTCTATAAATCCATTTTCGCCTTGCTCTCTCCTTGCTGAAGAAGGTCGTAAGGCTCAGAATCGCTTCTATTTGCCGTGCTTACGGTCACTCTATCTGTGCTTACATGGTTTAGTTCACAATCCGAGAGTTTAGCGAAAACTGTCAAGATAATTAAGGGATGTTAAAAATTTCCTTTCACCGACCCGTTCTTTTTCTTTTCTTTTCTCTCTTGTTTTCTTTGATTTTCGACGCAGTAGTTCATACGATGGCATTTCGTTTTTTCTTTTCCTTCTCACTCAGTGTTTCAATATTATCACTGAGGGCGCATGATGATATTTGATTGTGTTATAGTTCTATTTAACTATCTAGTTTCGGTCTCTAAAGCCCACGTCCAATATCCTAGAAGATCTCCTTAATCCTTCATTTCGTCACGAACGGTCATTATCACACTCATCATAATATCCGAGTCTTGCACAAGTATACGAGACATGGAGCTGCAATGGAATAATATCACTTGACCACTTGGAGGCACTCGGAGCACACCGTTCTGCATATGTCCTTCATCCTCCTCGAATAATGTCAGCAGCTAGGAAGAGAATCAACGATAAAGCAGATAGAATGTGAATCACCACTTGCCTTTCTCCCCAATTACATATGCAGTCGCTGTTCACGTCCATAAATGAGTCTTAATTTTAGTCTCGACACCAAGGGCTAGGTCGTACCTTGACTGGGTACAGAAAAATGAATGGGCACGATACTGATATCAACAACTCTGAGATTTTTGGTCCCATGCACAATAAGGTCTGGACCAACAACTCCATTTTTGTCTCGAGGAAGCATCGAGCAAGTGCCAATCGTGTCTGCAATATATTCAACATCCCCATGAGGGAATAACTAAGCTGCACTCACGAAATGTAGTACCCATTGTATTTTTTATGTATTCTAGACAAAAACATGTGTTTGTCAAGGTAACGCAACAGTTGAAATGAGAACTGACCACCGATCGCCTCGTCTGTGTCAACTTCCGGGCCAGGAACGACCTCGCGCACTATCCCAGACTTGAATGGCTCGTACGTCGACATCCTCCTTCCCACAGAAAACATATGGATGCAACTGTCCAGGTCTGCAACAATTTTAGTTCAGAGTAAAATTAGCAATCGAAAACCGATCCTACCATGATCGATCTCGAAGTAGTGAGGATCAATTTCTGGCTGTTCCGATGGATCCCTGCTGACAGCATGCTAAACCAAGATACTTAGAATAATACGCGGGAAAAAAGTGATTCTGCTGCACATACGATTGACCCTCTGGAAAACGGGCGGTTGAAATAATGTGGGATGGACATGTATGCCTTTCCCGGTTCCGCCAATGCTAAAACCACGTCTTGTATAAGAAACAGTACGTATATGAAAAAAGCAGACTAAAGACTAACCTGGATCTCCAAAATAACCCGGATAAACACCCATGTGACAATCAGGAAGTGCAGGATCGCGGAACGCATCCAGTTGGATATCATACTGTTCCCCCAACCCCGGTGGTAATTTCCCGCTTGCTTTCAACGTTTCGATTTTGTCCTCGATCGCTTTAGTAATCCTGGATACTTCATCCTTCGAGGACACAAATGATAAGGGATAAGACGCCCAACAAGACAGAGCGACAGTCTGAAGCTTTGCCTCCTCATTCCTGTATCCGCGGAAAACAAGTCAGGAAGCTTTGCCCAGCAGATCAAAGATGTCATGAACTCACGGGGGTCGCTTGTTTTGGACCGCATATGCGGCATCTCTCATCAGATCCACCATCTCATCGCTGGCAGGCGAGGACAATTCATGAACTGTTACAAAAAATATGTGTTCTTGAGCATTCTCTCCTACACCTGGAAGATCGATCTTCACGTCAACTCCAATTTTCTCAAGTACATCTCGGCATCCTATTCCTGACAGTTCCAGGATTTGAGGGTCTTGGATTGCGCTGTGGTTCCTATATCAATAAATAACGAATGAAACCGAAAACCTGAGACACGAACCCGGCACTGAGTACAACCTCCTTATTGCACTTCACACGATAAGTTTCTCCATTGTGAGTGAACTCGACGCCAGTGGCGGTGACATCACCCGGAGCGGACCCGTCAAGAAGGATGCGGGCAACATGGGCTTCGGTCAAGACCTGCGCCTAGTTTTCAGCATCTGCACATGCACGAGCGAAGAGTGTGCCTACCACCAGATTGGCACGATTTTGCACAGGGAAATAATATGCGTTAGCGGCATAACAACGCAGCATGGTCTTTGGGTCGATTGTGGCTATGACAACAAACTGTTATCAGTGCTCATCGAACGAAGCCAAAGGGCCAACGAACATTGTAAAGTATGGCTTCCCATGATATCTCCGCCATAAGGATCCTTCGCCTGTTTCAGTCCCATTGTATCAAGAGTTTCATGAAAAAGGCGGTCCATAGTAGCCACTGTGCGAGGAGGGCTTATATTCTGAATTGGTCCCGAAGTTCCATGATACTCTGAAACAATAGCGGAAGCAGAAGGATGAAATCTGAAGCACGATGTGAATATCCAGCTCAACTAGGGGATCCAGACGTATGGTTACGTTTCACATAGCTTGAAATACTTGCTGTATTCGTTCCAGTTCCATCCTGGGTTGCCCAACTTCTCAATTGCGTCGATCTCCTGCGATGTGGGCGTCTTCCAGATATGAAAATTGAATGATGACGAGCCACCTTCAAGAAAACATGGGCACATGAGAAAATGGTATGAAGAGATATGAGGACAAGGTATGTGCACCTAGCCCCTTGCCCCGGCTCCACTGGTACTTTTTATTGTTCGAGTGTTGTTGGGTGGTTGTCCAGAATGCCCAGTCATACTATAATGATCCATATAGACTTCATTTCGAAGAATAGAGGAAAACGTGCCTTGGGATTCGTAAAGGGAGACGCATATGGTGTGAGAATATTTGGATCATCAACGTGGGATTCGCCTACAAAAAAGATATGCAACACAACAAAACAAGGAACAAGAAACCTACCAGCTTCAAGTACAGCGACAGACACAGACGGATCAGAGGATAACCTGGCGGCTAAAACCAAACCAGACGTCTAATAAACAAGAAAATGAGCCTCAATGAGTGAGCACCAGGGGAAATCATAATCACGTACGCCGCCGCCAATGATAACGTAGTCGAAGGATTTGTTAGCGATTTCTGATATGGTAGCAGTCATTGGAGGTAGTGTGCGAGCCACCGAATACTCGCTCCACTCTGGCCTTAAAACGAACGGCCTACAACTCCCGCAGTTTCGGATACATAAAAGAACGTATGGCTGTGTGATGGATTACGATAATAAAGACGCTCTTCCGTATCGATGAGCCGAGGTTAAGGAAAACAAGTCGCGCCCGTAGTTTCAAGAAGACACAGTATTAAGTCATGGTCATCTGAGAGCAAGCGCTTGTGAGTAATCGGGCGCAAAAAAAAACAAAAACTCGCCTGTCATGATTGTTGTGACTATGCCTGTTCAGGAGGGCGTCAATGAAATTATATTTGGCAAGGTTTCGAACCCACGATAAGGGCGGCAATTATCAATAGTTGATATTGCTCGAGGCAGCTCTAGCATTCTACAACAGGATGGCGGGGAAGTTGGATGTCAACGAAGGTGCGTCTATAAAACATTGCAGGCGAGTCATAAATAACTAAGCTTACAACAAGAGTCTCGACTTGTTCTGCCAGTGGCAGCAATCAGGTTGTTCATCCAAGATCCTTCAGGCAAAACTCCCAACTCCTCTCCTCTCCTCCTTTTCCAGCTTTCCCTCGCTCTCCTTTAGTCATTCGGTGTTCATAGCCCTTCCACACCTGCCTGCGGAACACAAACGATCGAAGCAAGATGTAATGGGGATTAGGTTGCTTGGCGCCACTCATAGCAGGCGGCGGCGGCTTTTTTGCAAGCTTGGGCACATCCCTAGGAAATCAGAGTCGCTTAGATTTGAGTTCAAAATCATTCACGCGAAGCTTCAAACCATGTTGTATATGGAGGGACGTTCCTCAGTGTGATAATCACAGTGCCTCTGGAGGATGCAACCTCGGAGGCTGATGCTGCTTCTTCCTCATCATCTTCGTCATCGCCATCGCCATCGTCAGATGTCTGTTTTCGTTTGGCTGAATGTATCGATGGTACAGGTCCTTTGATCAAAAAATCCGCTACCGATCGAAGGAATCCTAGTATCATGAGTTGATTCGAAAGAATATTTCTATCCTGGTCAGCTATCCCTCGACCTATTTAAACAATAAGCTATCGTCGGGTGCCAGCGTGAACATACCAAACCTGCATGGGGGAAATTCCACACTACTCTATCCCACTTTCGACCTTTCAACACCGTGTGCTTTTCCAACTTTGTAGCGTCGATGCCAAAAAACACCTGGACGCCCTTTGCTCGCAAAACCTGAATTTTCTCCTCCGCATCGGGATACTTCTCCAAGCATTCTTCTTCCGTGTCATAAGCAGTCGCAGTGATGTTTTGCGGAGGTAGGTGATGCAGATCCGGTGAAGGTGGATGGACGACCAGCGAATATGCGAACGAAAAGTTGCCCTCCCCAATCAACAATATCTTATCTGTAGGCCTAAACGGAATCGTAACATGAATGTTTTTCTTGTTCTTCTTCGCTGCCGTCGTAGCCTTGTCCTTCTTCTTCTGAGCTAATTTGACGGCCTGCGCAAGGTGGGTTTGTTTCTTGAATTTGGATTGTTGGTTAGCGAGTGCTGCCTGGAGCGATTTCTTTTTAGGCATGGTTGCTAAGCTTGCTCCCAGAGAAAACAAAAAAGATGGAAGCAAGTGTGAGAGAATTCATCGAGGCTATTAGCCTCAGTCAATCAAATCCGCCACGTTGGTAAATACAGCGCAAACAACCTTGTCCACGTCGACCGTTCTCATATATTCAACTGCCCCACTCTACCACTCGTTAACAAACAATCCATCACCACCATGGTGCATATACTTCCATTTATTTCCCTGATATCGCCTCTGATGCCATTATTGTTTGTGCTTTCAAGCCTACTGAGTTCGAACTTCGTCACAAAAACCAACAATTCGCCAACAAGGCACGCGCAGGGAAGAAACCTATAAACCCTTCTCGCCAGGAAAAACTAGCCAAAAGAAGTCCAATCAGCTTGTGGGCTCTAGGCATTGTCTTGTTCGTCGTGGTCGGTGGAGGTATGTACACAATTTCCGTTTTTAAAAAAACCTCCAACTCGCGCTAATCTAAAAATCTTGGAATCAGTCCTTTTCGAGCTTGTGAGGATCATGTTCCTATGAAGGAGTGGTGCAGCAGGCCGTGTTTCTGGAGCTGTATAACAGTTATATTGTCGGCACCTTTATTATTATCGTTAATCCCTCCATACGAATCGCTCAGCGAGTAGTAACTTCCATCCGAAAACCGGTGACCAAATCCTCAGGTCCACACAATGCCGGGGAAGAAAAGTCCTGGTTGCTCAATCACCATCCATAGCAGATGCACTCGCACTACTTCGGCTTTTGCTCGTAGTACCTTTAGCTGTAGGTTCTGTGCTTTCAATACCTTCCATTGCATCGCTTTCCAATTCCTTCTCGTCGATCTTGACATCATCTCCCGCCCATACTCTCATAGTTGGCTGCCAGATCATGACAACATTGTCTTCAGAAGTACTCACACCTGTCCACTGCTCCCCCTCCCCAGGAGCCCAACAGAAATCAGCTGGTCGAGCCGTATGGCCTGTGTAAGAATAAGTGTTGGAACAAGTAAAAGGGAATGTTTAAGACACGTACCACCGTGCACGAACATGAGTTCTGGTGGACCGTCCTCCTGATCATCTGGAGTTTGCTCCACTCCAATCTGGCTAAGATCCCATATGTTTATTCGCCTATCCCCAGACGCAGAGGCGAAGATTGTCGCGGAATGCGGTGACCAAGTTACATGAAGAACTTCATCCGTGTGAGACTCAAATACATGAATCTTTTTCGCTGGATTACGGATATCATGAAGGACTATCGTCTAAACAAGAATCAGTGCTGTCCGTGAAATGCATATTACACCTGACTCCACCTTGTCCGCGCTCCCTGTGATGATAAGGTGGCTTGCGGCGGGGTTGAAGGCAACAGATAAGACCTCCCTATCATGAGCCTGCGTTTTTATGGTGGGATCCGGTCCTGCCCTGCTGTCCCAACTATAAAAGAGTTTCAGCTGTCGCATAGATAAAGCTGTGAAGTGGGGACTTACAGCATTAACATTTTATCGTCTCCCACACTAGCAAAGATTTCTTCTTTATCACTACTCCAGTCTACGTCCTGTGAAAATTGAGCGACGATTTTATAGTCTCAATCGAAGTTGCTTACCCCAACGACAGACATATGACCCTTGAACACAGTAGTGGGATCCATGGTTGTATTTCCTTTGGTATACGAGTTGACATCCCTACAAACACGTCATAAACCGGCTACCAAGAACTAAAATCCTCTTACCATAAACATACAGTCCTGTCTTCAGATCCGCCAAGTATGTGTCCGGACTTGACGGGACTCCATGCGAGACCAAACCTTTGACAAGAAAAATCCGAATGTGCGGACGGGAGAATGAAAAGACAACAGGACATACCCTTCTTTAGTCTGCCCCACCAACCTAATATCTGGCTTGACAGCACCACCTCTTTCAGGCTCGCTCGAATGCTTAGTTCTATCAAAAATCAACACCTCTCCGCTCGTACATTTCGTAGCGATCAAGTCTGGGTTCTGAGGCATGTACCTGGCCTTGTTGATTTCTCCTGGATGGTTGATTTTCTGAACTATCTGGATCTTTGGAGGGGAGGAAGGGATGGTGTGCCCACCCAGCTCGCCTTTCTCTTCATCTGGCTCGAGGACGGACTCAGACCGTTTTGGAAGATGAACGGTGGCGATCTGAAGGTGATCCTGGGACTGAGAAGATGTGTGGGTACCGAGGAGAAGACGGTGGATCGTGTAGGGCTTGTCTGCTGGTCTACATAGGTAACACGTTAATATTTCTGGCGTTTCGTTTGAACAAGGCCATCACAGACACCTACGATTCTTTATCTGGGAACCACTGGCATGTTAAACTTGGCCAGTCAAGTGCATGTGTGATGACAAGATCGTACAGATATGGCGCATTCTTCTTCCTTCATCATGCAAAGGCGAGAGCACCCATGAGTAGTTGCACAGACCAGTGATAGGCCTCTTACCATATTTTGTATTCCTGATAGACATTTTGGATTATTGGAGGAAGATTGTGAAGTAATTTGTACAACGCACCTCGTTGATAAGTTTGTTCTCTTCTTCGGCAGCGAAATCATCCTCCATTTCATCCTCTACAGCAGGCTTCATGGCCGATGCAGCGTGACCTCCAACCGAGAAATATAGACAACAGCAGCGGTAGTCTTGGAACGTTCAACAACTGGAATCAGGATAATAATGTTCAAGCAGAAAGTCGCGTCCAAGTCGCGTCCAGAAACAACTTGAACTTTCCGAAAAACGCGTCTCAAGAGAAAGCTCAAGGATTCAATATTCAGACTGGCTGCTAATAACCTGAAAGCTCACTAGAAAACAATATAGCAAGTCATTAAGATCTAGAGTGCGACTATTGCTTTCTATTGACAACGAAAGAAATATAACAATAAGGTCCAGCTCCAAACTCAAGACTCTGCCTCCCACTTTGCAATAAGTTTTTCTAAATCGAACTGTGGGTCTTCCGGGTCTGTCACAACTACACAAGCCAACAAAGAAAGAGCATCAGTAAAGAGACGACGACACAAAACAGAAAGCAAAGGATGCGAAGATAAAGAAGACGAAAACATCCGTGTCGTGTAAGAAACAAATGTAGACACTGACCGCCGCTCTTTCCACCCTCTTGTTTTTTCTTCCAAGCGTCCTTTGCCTGCGCAATTAGGTGTTCTCGCTCATGCACGGCATGATGCCTCTTTTCCTCGTCGTGTGCCTTTTGTAATGTTCTCCGGTGCACGATACCATAGAAAACACCTGTCAAGAGTGCGGTATATCGGACGACCTGTAAGACTTGTATTCAGAAACCTAATCGTTTCATAGGCAATGATTACCGACGAACGTTGACCGTAGGAGTCGCCATAGAGCAAGTCAGCTGTGCGATGAGAAAGACGAAAGCCTGAATTTAGCTTCGTTCTTTATTGAACCGGATGCGGACGTCGGGTCCTGGGTTTAAGATACGATGAGTACCCAATTGGATAAACAGTGCAAAGGCAGAAATTATTCACAGTGAGTTGTAGTTCTCCAGTTGGCGAACTCGGTACGGGACGTTTCGGCCAATTTGCAACTGCGTCACAGCTCCTCGTCGTCACACCCGAAAAAGCAACAGGCTGTTCTCGAAATTGACGGCATTACAAACTATGTACATGCTTAACTTTTAATTGATAGGTAGGTCCATAAAACGTAGTAAACATATATAAGAGTCCTGATTGAATATTAGAAGAGTCAAGTCCGAAGTCCAAGAGCATTAGTGCACTGTTTAATCGCAATCAAAATAGTCCCCCGGGATGACGTTGGGGCACCCCTGGGTATCTATATCACACCCCTCGCATCAGTAAAGAAGAATAAAATGTGGATGGTGATGTACATACCTTTATTAGTAGGACAGTCGGCCGGGTCATCACAACACTTGATGCAAGCCCGTGGGCCTGCAGGTTCAACCAACTCGACGTAATGTTTATAACTGTAAAATACATAGTTATCAATGAAATGGAAAGGACAATAAGTAAGAGATGAGATTACCCAAGACAAACGCTACCCTGTGGATTTCCCTGTCCGTCAGCCCCTCCACTGGAATCGTATTGGCCACCGCCATCATTTGGGTTTAATCGACTGAGCTTTGCTGGGTTGATACATCCGGTCACTAGTAGATACCGTTACAGAAGTCGCCACGATCACTTGTAGTAATGCTTACATTGTGCAAACCGGCCTCCATTAGAGCCTACACCAGTCTTGAATGCAACGTTTCTCCAGAAGTCGACCGGCAGTTGACCTTGTTGAGAAGAATATCTACCATGAGGCGAACAGTATGTCGTCATTCCTGATCGACCATATATATAAAACAACTTGGTTTAACGTTTATCACCAATCGATATACAAATCAATTACCTCCGCTATAGGGGAATAATATGATCAGTTAAACCAGATGGAAAGAAAGTCGAATACGTACGGATGCTCGCTATCTCCGATATTAGTGTGTGGGTCGCTAGGATCATGAGTCAGTATTCTGATGAAGTACAACAGCAAATCCAAGTACCGCGGCATAATCATACTGTAGGCGGAGTCAGTTGTATAATATGCTCACAAGTGGGAAGAAAATACAGACCAGAACTTGTCTGCGTTTGAGACATAAACGATGTTTTGAACATTTTGGCGGGCGTGCAGACTGTTGGGCACAGTAGGAGTCGAGAGCACAGGAAGGGAGCAGGCAGCAAGTACGACAAGAGCGAGTGAACAGAACATGAGGAAGACCGAAGGAGGGAGAACAAATCGAACTAGGTGGACTTTATAGGAGACAGGTGAAACAGGAGTATATAAAATAGACTAGCATTAGTTCAAGTGGACAAGGAGCCTTGTGGTCGGCTGACTGGATTGACCCGGTGATCAAAAGCATCGCATGTAAGACGGAGTTGATATTCCACGGCAAGATCGTTGCAAAGATACGTTTGTATAGGGCCTGACCGGATTCCTCGATGAAGTGAGGGAGCACTGAGATTATTGTTGAAATTCCACAATCCTATAGCCTACGTTCCAATCGGAACCAAAGGGAGCGCCAAGACGCCCGCGGATTGGCTTGACCCTGACTGATCCCGGAAAGTTCGCACACCGACGAAGTTGTCAAGGGATGGACTTTTAGGGATGATGCGAGCGGGGTGAGCGCTGCCGGGGGGAATGATGAGCGAGTCTCATCACAGGGCGCATGTGCCCATGCTGGTGCCGAATGCTCTTGCGAGTCGATTACCGATATCAGTGTTCTTCTAAAACAGGGCTTATTTTAGACTGCGCTAGGAAAAAAAACATTTTTCTCTTCTACCTTTGAAGGGATGAAACGGCACGTGATAGTGGGACATTCACGCGTTTTCAAATGTAGTTTTCCTTAGTACAATGGTTCGTTCGCTCCGTTATGTTGTCAAAGGACGAGTACAAGGCGTATTTTTTCGCAAATTTACACAGCAGAATGCAGAAAGACTAGGGATTGTGGGATGGGTGAAGAACCACTGGGTATTACTTGGAGATATAGAGAATCCCTTGGTGCTAATTCACTCACCAATCGTTGCAGGACGGGAGTGTGGTTGGGGTCGCGGAAGGTGAAGATAACGCGCTGGCCGAGTTGTGAGCTTGTCGTCATTTCTGTGCACAAGCGACTGATCACCAAACCAGTCAGGAGGCTATTGGTCGAGGGCCCCGCTGGGCTGTAGTGGAGAAAGTCGATATCACTGAAGAGGTGGAAATTGGGCAGTGTCAGTTTGCGGCGTTCGAGATACGGCATTAGATATCTACACACACTCGTCGGAGACATGGCTTGTAAGTAGTGAGAAGCAACAGAAACTGGTTCAGGCAAGATCGCGGGGAAAATCACACACGCCCATAAGCATGTTTCGTGTAACTCCTTGGACTCACTACAACCCTTCTGGCAAAGACTCCAACCGTGACTTGTCCAATAACAGTGACATGGATGATGATGTCGACATGGAAGCTCCCCAAATCTCTATTCTTCAGGACGACAAAACCCCTCCCCCTTCCTCGTCTACCACCCTTCGCACTTCAAAATTCAGAGTCAAACTACTTGTAAATGACAAAAAACACGGCTCCTCTCAGGCTTCTCGTGATGACGAACGTGGGGACGATGAAGAGGAAGACGAGCTTATTGACGATGAAGACGACGAACTTAAATCCACAACTTCTACACAAGTCGTTCCTTCTCCAGCTCGAGGCGGAGCTGCATCAAAACGCGGAAACCGTAGTAAAGGCCGCGGTGCTGGAGCTGGTGTTAGTAGACGCAAAAGCGCTAAAGCTACTGCACCAGAACCTGGTCCAGTTATGACGTGGTTTGAAGTATCCCCTCCAGATGCTGAACCAGGAAAACAGACACAACCCGGGGACACTTGGGAAACTGCCAGCGTGGCAAGTGTTAATACTCCTTCCGGTTCTGCTTCCAAGAAGAAACCCACTCCAAAGGCGGGCCCACGAGGGGCCCGGAAGTCAGGTGCAAAGTGCGCGGTTTCCTGTGTTCAACAATTCGCCCCTGATCCACTTTATTTCGTAGGCAACTCAAAGTTCCCATATCAGTTCAAAGAGACGATGTCGACAATATTAGCGAGGGTGTGTTTTATGCCATGGCTTTCGTATGGACACTAAATTGTTTATCTAGCTGCATACACAGGCACAGCGGCCTCGTCACCTATCGTCCGTGAAAACAGTCTCGAGCTTGAAAACCTTGCTCCTTCTGCAATGTCAGCCCCGTCTATATCGGCAACCACAATAGCTGAAGAGTCGTTGGAAGGAGTAGCCCTACCTGTGTACCCACTTCCATCCAAGCCTTTCCCTGTTCTACCGCCACAAAAGATGGGTTCTGGATTTGCACCGCTGATACCTCTTGACAAAAGTGGAAAGAAGGTGCGCCATTGGCGACAAGCAAATCGAGAAATTCGTGGTATTGCAGGAGGTCGGTGGTTTGCTAGGTCATGGGCTGGCGAGAAGGAGTCGGAATTCGCTACTGCGGTCGCAGCGGGTCTTGCTAATCCACCCGTCGCGAACGAAACGGATAAACCAAGTATCACTTCCAAGCCTTCTAACGCCTCCACAACTCCAAAGAGCGGGGGCAAAGGAAAACAGCAGAAGGCAGACACGGCTCCTTCTTCGCGTTCAAGTTCTATCGTTCCGGATCTTCCCCCTAGTCGCACAACCTCTGGGCCATCGAAGATGAGGACCAGCCTTGTTGCACCACCTGTAGAACTTGAAGGAGAGGAGGTTCAGCTACCAGCTTCATGATATATATTTCACTCCAAATTTTGTTCGTCATTACCGGTGAACTATGTAGTACAGTAGAGAACATGTATGATTTACGATGTGTGTCCCGAAAAGGTTGAAACCCGCGTGTCTGTCAACATTCAGTCATAGAGGAGATGCGGGAGCGGAGCTCACCGTGAAGCATCAGGGGCTCTGGTCTCACGAATGAGCCGAGGCCTACGAAATTTCTCCTTACCCCTGGAACCCGCAATTACGACGAACCCTCGGTAAACGGGGACTGTGCTCGACTTCATCTTGTCCTGGTGAACATGCCATTACCACCAGAAAGTTCCAAGCGCACCGCGTCAAGCCCTCCATCCGGGTCCTCCAGTCGCAATGTCAAGCGACAGCGCTTCGCCGCAGATCTCTGGACAGGGGACGAACATAAGAAGCAGGACGAGGAGGTCAAGCGACGCCTGAGCAATTCAGACCGACCGTACTTAGCAAATCAGGATTATTCCATGGCCCATGTCTTGGAACTCGTCGTTGAGATCGCGAGGAATAGCTCTCGCTCGGAGCTTTTTCAATCCCACAAGACCATGCTTGACTACATCGCTGTCTTGGAAAAAGACCCTGATCTTCTTAATCTGGTCGGAGACGCTTTCACGAGAAACTCTTACAAAGACGTTCGTTGCCTTGGTATGTCGTTCTGTCTACCACTCGAACGAATTAGACTTCACATCTTTTGGTCCTAGACTTTCTCCGTAAGATATCGCCCCCGACTCTTTCACGTAACCGTAATGAATCTTCTTGCATCTTCCTTACATATCGTTGATAATGTTTATGCCAAGCAGGAGAACGAGATAAAATGGTCGATATCCCATCAAGCCGTTCAGGTGCGTCTGCTCGTGCCTCGTGCGTTTTCATGCTCAGAAACTAATCTTGACGCTGAAGCTACCGTGAAGTCTTGGAACCAAGTTTACGTTGGATCTGCGGCAAACTGTCTGTATGACACAATAAGAGACCACTGTGCCAATACAAATCCTATCATTTATGAGCGATATGCTGCGATACTTCAATCGTCCGGAATGGGCAAGTCTCGTATGATCGATGAATTGTCGAAAGAACATTTTGTGATTCCGATTAATTTGCGCCCTTCTGCAGACACAGGTCTGTCTCGTCTTGCTATCCTGTCATTCTGTATCATTGACTCTGAACTCTCCTCCAGGTTTCCCAGCAGCAGACGGGGACGTTAGGACGTTTTTTAGTGTAGACGATCGACAAAAGGACAAAACCCTTCTCCGAGCCCACGCATTTCTGACGGCGTTATTCAAAACCGCGAAGTGCTATCTCCAAGACATCGACCAACATGTGACGCAGCTGGTTCATGGCTTGCCACCTGAACAATATCCTCAAAGTGCGGCCCAGAAATTCCGACTCTTGATGACTGTGGGTCAGTCATTCACACATCAGGGTCGTACGAGGGAGGAATTTTACTCGAGAGTGGTAGAATGCGCGCAAAAGGTAATTTTGATGGACGGTGGCTTCCGCTTCGTGGCCTGTTGATAGCTTTGTTTCCATCAGCTTTCTCAGGCTGGGGCTGAGACAGCCTCCGCTCCTAAAGCATCCTCCACGGTACCGACTACGCCCCCTAGAAAATTTCAGCCTGCTACTGAATCCCCATCGAGAAAGGCGGCGCCCACCCAGGATGGTCAACCGTTTTACTACAATCATGTAGATGTTGATATTGACATTTTCTTCTCAAGGTCGAGTTGAAGATATCAAGGGTGCTGCACTCGAGTTCCTGAAAATTCTGGATCCGAAACTCGACCAGGAGCGACTGAAGACACTTCGGCCTTTGGTTGTTTTGGCGTTTGACGAAGCGCATGTTCTCACGACCGAGCAATATAATGCTGAAGATGGATATTTTTCGACATTCTCTGAACTTCGGCGCACTATTCGAGCGCTTGTCGATTTCCCCATATTCTCCGTCTTTCTATCGACTGCTGGGAAGATACAATATTCTACCCCAAGTCCATACAGAGATAATTCTGGGAACGATTTGACGCTACTAGGGCCTTTCATCGCCCTGGGCTTTGACCAGATGATGAGAGAGTCGAGACTGGAAGACGGGGTCATTTCCATCGAGGAAGTATCGACTGTGGCGCGCATGGCACAGTTTGGTCGACCTCTGTAAGTACACTAGATAGCGATCTAAAAGACTTTTCAACTATAATTGTTTTTTTTCCACCAAGGTTCGGTTCTCGATATATTCATGGCAATGAGGATGTCAGGAGATATATAGTATATTTCGCTGCAGAAAAGCTTTTGGGAGGAGATGCATTTCCTCACACGACAAGGGAGAGGCTCGAAGTGCTTACGGACGACGCTAAACTAGGTGCGAACTCCCATTTGTTTTTCTCCGAATCAATCGCTCAAGGTGTCTGGCTAGCTTGCATGGCTGTCCGTCTTGCACTCGAGTTCAATGCCACCTCACTCGAATCCCAAGACAGGGAGAGAACGCAGGTCGAGAAACACATGCGTGTTTGTTTCGTCGTGAATCCAGGATTCGAAACTGCCATCACTGTCGCGTCTTCGGAGCCTATTCTAGCTGAAGCTGCATGCCTTTTGATGTGTGATCGCAAGGCTTTTGATTTACCCAAAGCCCTGCTCCAGGAATTGGAAAGACCAGGGCTGGATAAAGGCTACCGGGGGAGTTGGTCTGTCTAGTCTTGCTTTTAATAGCCCGGGATCTTGTTGTTCAGGAGAACAAGACTGACATCAAGGCATTCGAGGTCACGCGCTTCATCGAGAAGCTGTTTAATTCAAAATGGTCTAGCGTCGTATTAGGTTCGAAGCCTGCAAAGCTGCGCACAAAAGATGATGATAAAGAGTTTCGTGAATGCTTCGCCAATTCGAGGATGCATTTCAATCATTTTATCAAGGTCCACGACTTCAAAGTGATCAATCGAGCTTTTCTATGGCCTCTGATCGCACGCGGAGCTGCCGTCTTGTGTGCAAACTACCAAGGCGGAGTCGACGTGATCCTCCCGTTCGTGTACTCTGCTGGCGGGAAGCTTGGACGGGATAATGTTTCAGCGATCTTCATTCAAGTGAAAAATGACAAAATGTTCTCGAGCACACCGAATCAGTTTCTGTTCGACGCCATAAATCCATACTTTCTTGGATTCTTCGATATGGATGAGGAGAATCCTGTACCCATCGTTCGAATGGTCTTTGCTCTCGCCGCGAGCAATGCCTGCGTCAAGTCTGTCACGAATGTCCCCTTGAGGAAGAACGAGGCTCGAGCTGCCAAGTCAAAAACTAAGGAACGGAACAGACGATGTCCAGCATATACGACGTACGATATCTGGTGTGCAAAGACGTCTGCGGAGACATTTGCTGTCGTCAGTCCAGACGATGAACAGACGTATGCAGGACTCCTAAACGTGAGTCGTGTGTTTCCAGATGCCTACGAGGCGGGAACGGAGATCGAGTACGTCAAGTCAGCGAGGCGGAATATGAATCCTGGCATGGCGATCCACCCTGATCATTGGTCGCAATTTGTGAAGGTAGAAAGAGAATTTCCTGAGGATGAAGTTATTGATGCTGAGATTGATTTCGACTTGGAGGAAGACGTCAACGAGGACGTCGAAATGTGAAGTCCGGCACATTAAACTGAAAGCAATCTGGGGGCCTAATCAAGGGTTGAACTTGTTTCACGGGATATGGCGGCCTCCAGATTCAGATATGGAGCATCCACTATGTAGAGTTGTGTGAGAAGTGAGATGCATAAAAACGAAGCGCGCGCGTCGAAAATCAAAGAGAACAAGAGAGAAAAGAAAAGAAAAAGAACGGGTCGGTGAAAGGAAATGTTTAACATCCCTTAATTATCTTGACAGTTTTCGCTAAACTCTCGCATTGTGAACTAAACCATGTAGGCATAGACGGAGTGACCGTAAGCACGGCAAATAGAATCGATTCTGAGCCTTACGACCTCCTTCAGCAAGGAGAGAACAAGGCGAAAATGGATTTATAGAGTCGAAAACGACTCAAGTAAAAATTGTATTCAAAGATAACCCTCTCTTTTACGCGCTAAGTCTAACAGCCAGAAACGGTTACTTCTGAAGGTAGTGCATCATCTCTACGAGTCGTTACACTATGCCATTTCTCATTTTTCGCATTATACATCTCATTATCTCATCCCATTATATCACGCTAGTATAGGTACAACAACAGATCATGCGTCTCACTACAATTTATTAGCCCCCAGATTGCATTCAGTTTAAAGTACCGGACTTCACATTTCGACGTCCTCGTTGACGTCTTCCTCCAAGTCGAAATCAATCTCAGCATCAATAACTTCATCCTCAGGAAATTCTCTTTCTATGTTCACAAATTGCGACCAATGATCAGGGTGGATCGCCATGCCAGGATTCATATTCCGCCTCGCTGACTTGACGTACTCGATCTTCGTTCCCACCTCGTAGGTATCTGGAAACACACGACTGACGTTTAGGAGTCCTGCATACGTCTGTTCATCGTCTGGACTCACGACAGCAAATGTCTCTGCAGAAGTCTTTGCACACCAGATATCGTACGTCGTATATGCTGGACATCGTCTGCTTCGTTTCTTGGTTTTTGACTTGCCAGCTCGAGCCTCGTTCTTCCTCAAGGGAACATTCGTGACAGACTTGACGCAGGCATCGCTCGCGGCGAGAGCAAAAACCATTCGAACGATGGGTACAGGATTCTCCTCATCTATATCGAAGAATCCAAGAAAGTATGGATTTATGGCGTCGAACAGAAACTGATTCGGTGTGCTCGAGAACATTTTGTCATTTTTCACTTGAATGAAGATCGCTGAAACATTGTCCCGTCCAAGCTTCCCGCCAGCAGAGTACACGAACGGGAGGATCACATCGACTCCGCCTTGGTAGTTTGCACACAAGACGGCAGCTCCGCGTGCGATCAGAGGCCATAGAAAAGCTCGATTGATCACTTTGAAGTCGTGGACCTTGATAAAATGATTGAAATGCATCCTTGAATTGGCAAAGCATTCACGAAACTCTTTATCATCATCTTTTGTGCGCAGCTTTGCAGGCTTCGAACCTAAGACTACGCTAGACCATTTCGAATTAAACAGCTTCTCGATGAAGCGTGTGACCTCGAATGCCTTGACGTCACTATTTTTCTCCTGAACAACAAGATCCCGGGCTGTTAAAAGCAAGACTAGACAGACCAACTCCCCCCGGTAGCCTTTATCCAGCCCTGGTCTTTCCAATTCCTGGAGCAGGGCTTTGGGTAAATCGAAAGCCTTGCGATCACACATCAAAAGGCATGCAGCTTCAGCTAGAATAGGCTCCGAAGACGCGATAGTGATGGCAGTTTCAAATCCTGGATTCACGACGAAACAAACACGCATGTGTTTCTCGACCTGCGTTCTCTCCCTGTCTCGGGATTCGAGTGTGGTGGCATTGAACTCGAGTGCAAGACGGACAGCCATGCAAGCTAGCCAGACACCTTGAGCGATTGATTCGGAGAAAAACAAATGGGAGTTCGCACCTAGTTTAGCGTCGTCCGTAAGCACTTCGAGCCTCTCCCTTGTCGTGTGAGGAAATGCATCTCCTCCCAAAAGCTTTTCTGCAGCGAAATATACTATATATCTCCTGACATCCTCATTGCCATGAATATATCGAGAACCAAACCTTGGTGGGAAAAAAAAAATGAATTCTAGTTGAAAAGTCTTTTAAATCGCTATCTAGTGTACTCACAGAGGTCGACCAAACCGTGCCATGCGCGCCACGGTCGATGCTTCCTCGATGGAAATGACCCCATCTTCCAGTCTCGATTCTCTCATCATCTGGTCAAAGCCGAGGGTGGTGAAAGGCCCTAGTAGCGTCAAATCGTTCCCAGAATTATCTCTGTATGGACGTGGGGTAGAATATTGTATCTTCCCAGCAGTCGATAGAAAGACGGAGAATATGGGGAAATCGACAAGCGCTCGAATAGCGCGCCGAAGTTCAGAGAATGTCGAAAAATATCCATCTTCAGCATTATATTGCTCGGTCGTGAGAACATGCGCCTCGTCAAACGCCAAAACAACCAAAGGCTGAAGTGTCTTCAGTCGCTCCTGGTCAAGTTTCGGATCCAGAATTTTGAGGAACTCGAGTGCAGCACCCTTGATATCTTCAACTCGACCTTGAGAAGAAATTGTCAATATCAACATCTACATGATTGCAGTAAAACGGTTGACCATCCTGTGTGGGCGCCGCCTTTCTCGATGGGGATTTAGTAGCAGGCTGAAATTTTCTAGGGGGCATAGTCAGTACCGTGGAGGATGCCTTAGGAGTGGAGGCTGTCTCAGCTCCAGCCTGAAAAAGCTGATGGAAACAAAGCAATCAACAGGCCACGAAGCGGAAGCCACAGTACATCAAAATTACCTTTTGCGCGCATTCTACTACTCCCGAGTAAAACTCCACCCTCTTACGACCCTGATGTGTGAATGACTGACCCACAGTCATCAAGAGTCGGAATTTCTGGGCTACACTTTGAGGATATTGTTCAGGTGGCAAGCCATGAACCAGCTGCGTCACATGTTGGTCGATGTCTTGGAGATAGCACTTGGCGGTTTTGAATAACGCCGTCAGAAATGCGTGGGCTCGGAGAAGGGTTTTGTCCTTTTGTCGATCGTCTACACTAAAAAACGTCCTGACGTCCCCATCTGCTGCTGGGAAACCTGGGGGAGAGTTCAGAGTCAATGATATAGAATGACAGGATAGCAAGACGAGACAGACCTGTGTCTGTAGAAGGGCGCAAATTGATTGGAATCACAAAATGTTCTTTCGACAATTCGTCGATCATACGAGACTTTCCCATTCCGGACGATTGAAGTATCGGAGCATATCGCGCATAAATGGTAGGATCTGTATTGGCACAGTGGTCTCTTATTGAGTCATACAGACAGTTGGCCGCAGATCCAACGTAAACTTGGTTCCAAGACTTCACGGTAGCTTCAGCGTCAAGATGAGTTTCTGAGCATGAAAGCGCACGAGCAGACGCACCTGAACGGCTTGATGGGATATCGACCATTTTATCTCGTTCTCCTGCTTGGCACAAAGATTATCAACGATATGTAAGGAAGATGCAAGAAGATTCATCACGGTAACGTGAAAGGGTCGGGGCCGATGTCTTACGGAGAAATTCTAGGACCAAAAGATGTGAATTGTCTAATTCGTTCGAGTAGAAGACAGAATGACATACCAAGGCAACGAACGTCTTTGTAAGAGTTTCTGGTGAAAGCGTCTCCGACCAGATTAAGAAGATCAGGGTCTCTTTCAAAGGCAGGGATGTAGTCAAGCATGGTCTTGTGGGGTTGAAAAAGCTCCGAGCGAGAGTAATTCCTCGCGACCTCAACCACGAGTTCCAAGACATGGGCCATGGAAAAATCCAGATTTGCGATGTATGGTCGGCCTGAATTGGTCAGGCGTCGCTTGAGCTCCTCGTCCTGCTTCTTATGTTCGTCCTCTGTCCAGAGATCTGCGGCGAAGCGCTGGCGCTTGACATTGCGACTGGAGGACTCAGGCGGAGGGCTTGATGCGGCGCGCTTGGAACTTTCTGGTGGTAATGGCATGTTCAACGCTTCTAGGAGATTGGGCTTCGGATGAATTTGGATCAGAAAAGGAAGGTAATCTCCCTTTTCAGGCTAGTGACCGCCACCTCGGGCGTGACAATCCACATAAGTCCTGAGTCAGTATAATCGCCTCAATTTACATACGGTAAACCCGTAAATCAGCGTGAAGCGCGGCGTGACAGGGTCGTCTACTATGGCCCGGGCGCCCTTCGCTCTTCCTTCTAACCACATACCACAGTCGCGGAGCATCTTTCATGTCGTCCTCATATGCCGTCGCTTATCGTCCAGATGTTTCCTTCACTGCTCCTACCATTCAATCCCTGATATCCAACAATCACATTGAATTCATCTGCATCACTTGGGTTGATCTCATCAACAACACCAGATCCCGTCTCGTACCAATCAAGTATTTTGAAAAACTCCTTGCGACTGGCCGACCAGGCGTATCGATCACAAAATGCTGTCTCGGTCTTGTTGGTCTCACCACTGCACCAGGATTCGGTGCAACAGGGGAGTATCTTTATGCCATCGATCTCAGCAGCTTAAGGTTATGCTCCTATGCCCCTGGGCACGCATCCGTATTTGGCTGGTTTCAGGAAAAGACGCCCAGTCCTACTCTTTCTTCGCTCTCCGTGGATCTCTGTTCAAGAACAATCTTGAGCAGACTTGTTGCGTGAGTCTTTGCGCACTTCAGTCTCGCCGTCACAACCTTCACTTCTATTTTGTACAATAGAGAGGCACATGGGCTCGGAATTTCCTTCCTTGCGGGCATCGAAACGGAATTCATTCTCTTGAAATCGACTGATCCTATCGAGCCAATCGACGTTCACGATTGGTCCATTTCGTCTTCTTTGTACACTGGTACCATTGCTTCGGTTGTCCTCAAGGACGTAGCACGCGCACTTGAGCATGGTGACGTTGAGCTGCAGATGATACACGCCGAGGCAGCACCTGGTCAATTCGAGGTCGTCACTGGTCCTCTATCACCTTTAGAAGCTGCAGATGCCCTTGTCTTTACTCGTGAAACCATCGCAAACATCGCCAGCAAACACGGACTACGTGCAACTCTTGCCCCGAGAGTCTTCGATTATTCCTGTACGTTTATTTGCAATATCATTGGTATATCGTCTTATATAAATATGTGTGTGTGCGTAGGTGGAAGTGCTGCTCACACTCATGTCTCGATTCATTCAATTGCTGAAGGACAACCATCTCCCTTTGCGCCATCTCTTAAAGCCCACGAAACGTACTTCTTGCAATCCCTCCTGGATAACATTCAAGCGATTTGTGCATTTTCTCTTCCGACTGTCGCCTCATACGATCGTATGGTTGACGGTGCTTGGTCTGGTGGAACTTATGTCTGCTGGGGCACGGATAATAAAGAAACACCTGTTAGGCTTTGTGGACCTCCAGGCTCGCATAACTTTGAACTGAAGTGCATTGACGGGACGTCTAACCCTTACCTGGTATTGGCTGGGATTGTTGCGGCGGGGATTGACGGTGTTCGCAACAAGACACAGCTGAGACTTGGCGACTGTCTCGAGACTGCAGCCGAGCTGGACGTTGAAGGCAGAAGCAAGTTGGGCATCGGCGAGAACAGGATGCCTCTCAAAGTTGAGGAAGCCAGGCAGTACCTGAAAGACAATGCGATGATGAAAAAATACTTTGGAGAGAACTTTGTCACGAAATATATAGAGGTGAATGAGGTATGTTGTATCCCTTTTTCTTGGGGGGTGCTTTTGTTCTGACCAGCTTGATAACTAGACATTGCAAAAATACTTGTCAGCAGAGACTCCAAAATTAGAGATGAAGAAGATTGTCGAGTTTTACTGAGGTTGCAGGACCTGTGTTCCTGCTGTGAAGTTTTTGATCTAATAGACGTCTTTCTGGGAACCCAACTGAGGGTGTCGACGCTGTATTGTACAACTGGATTCGACCATACGATCTTGTAGGATACCTTGTGTATCGGTGCTCGCGCTTGACATCTTCCTAGCGAAATTTATTAGAGTGCGCTTCAGGCTTAAGCTTTATTTTTGATCCTTCAGGTGCAGACCTTGCGTTGGAAGCCTCTCTTCTTATGATTGCCGTAATTCAATATCAATGCTCGAACTTTTCGAATTGCTTAAACGACCGTAAGAAAACGTGTGTAAGTTCGTGCAAGAGGGCGGTTGTATTCTCCCTGACTTGAACCCGTTCGAGGGCATGCAAGGATTGAGTAATATGTTTGAGCATGAATGTCTTGTGTATGGGCCAATGGGACAGCACATGAAGCTCAATAATGGAATGTTAATGACGCCTGGATGACTGAGATAAGTGTCGACTAGGACTCCCTTAGGATTTCGTGGTATCAGTGCAAAGGTGTTTTGAGTGTTGTTTCTTGCATTCAAAGTTGGCCGCGGTAGTATTGCACGATGGGACAGTAGTAACAGAGAGATTATTGGTCCACAACCAGGGCCTCAATCGTCTTGACACACAACTTGTTCTTAATCACTTCAACGTCTTCAATTCTACTCAACATCCTCGCATTATGGAACTAGGGACAGGCTTCCTCGTCAAGCTGGAGCCATTCCTGCTGATGTCCAAATCTGCAAAAGGAGCAGCTGCAGCGAAACTGATCCAAGATGCCACATCCGCCCCTGGTGTATTCGTTTTCGGGGAATTGTTGGACGCTCCAAATATTCAAGAGGTCTGTACGTTGGTCATTTTTTGGTGATGATCTAAACGCGCTGGTGCATATGAATCTCCTGATGCCTGTTTTTTTAGTTGGCTGATAATGAACAATACGTGTCTCATCTACGTCTTTTGCAATTGTTTGCCTATCGGACTTTTCAGGATTATCTTAGTTGAGTCTTGTTAGGTGGTGTTCACTGCAGCCAGAGTGGATGCTGATATGATTTGGGTAGAGAATAAGGACATGCTCCCTGGGTTGAATCAAGCACAAATTACAAAACTCAAGCATCTGTCGCTGGTTTCTCTTGCCATGGAGCGAAGGGTCAGGCTTCGCATTTCTATCTGCTCCTTTCACTAGTCTAATTATCTCCCCTGCTCTCTCTAGATCTTATCTTACGCGGACCTTCTAGAGTCACTACAAATGCCCACCATCAGAGAATTAGAGGACCTCATTATCGATGCAATCTACCAGGATGTCATTCGAGGAAAGCTTGATCAAAAGGAGCAGCAGTTTGAAGTTGAGTACACGATGGGGAGGGATTTGGAGCCGGGGAAGATTGAGAGTGTCCTGGCTGCGTTGAAGGCTTGGTTCGTCTTTGCTCTTCTCGTTATACACAAGTGCCAATGTGTTCCGACTCGGAATGTGTTTTTTTTTCGAAAAAATATGCAGGGCAGACACGACGTCTTCCGTTTTGACGGCGCTTGATAGTAAACTTGTATCTCTGGCTTCGCAAGCAGCGGCAAGACATAGAGAAGAAGAGGAATATGAGAAGGACCTTGCTGCCACTCTCAAGCAAGTCATGGAGAAGCAAAAGGACTCACGATTGGGGACTAGACGGGACACTCCAAAACTTAACGTTGGTGGAAGGTCGGAGAAGGATAAAGATAACATGGACATCGACGAACCCTTGGAGGGCAAAGGGAAGAACAAGAAGTACGCTATGTTTTTTGTCTCTGTTCGTCACCAGAACACAAACCGACGTTTGAATTTTTCAGGGCACCGGCGGACTCGTCAAACAAACAGCAGAGAAAGCGAAATCGATTCGGCTCGTAGAATCAAAGTGTTAGAATGTGCCGCAGCTGTGTATATTAATTCGGTGCCCCTCTTGTAATAATAGTAGTACCCCATGGTGGTAGAGCTCTGAAACAAGACGAGTATGTATGCTAAATGTGAAGGTGATAATGTTTCGTCCATTGCTTCCGTCCCACTCTGAAGTCTACGCCCTGTACCGCCTTCAAGTTGTGTCCAGTATCAGCGATCATGTTCACGGAGTCAATGCCACAGGTCTATATTGCCAGCAAGAACGGTATAGAACGTGCGTGTCGTTTTATATATTCTGCCTGACCACAGCAACAAAATCCAAGGATTGACAACCCTTCTGCAGAATACGCGAATATAATCGAGACAAACTCAGCGGGGCAGGTATATGTCCATTATCTCAACACGGACAAACGGTTGGACGAATGGATCTCGGAAGAACTCGTCCGGCCTGCGAGCGAACATGAGGCAGAGAAGGCCATGGCTCCATCCACCTCGCCCAGAAAGCGCAAGCGCGGCTCGGAATCCGTCCCTCCCCCGAGCGATACAGAACACCACACAGTAGTAGTCGATAGCGATGCAGATGGCGAACAAGAAGCAGCTGCACAACCGCGGGAGTTGACGGAGGAAGAATATGATATCCAACAACATAGGAAATTGTTTGCAAAACGAAATTTTGATAAGGTCATTTTTGGGCATTGGCAGATAAAGACATGGTGCGTTCGAGTATCTACGTCTATGGCAGCTGTGTATTGAGCATAGGTCAGGTACTTCTCGCCTTTTCCGGTCGCAGAGTCTGAGGTTCAAGACCAGACGTCTTCGCATGACGCAGTATTGTCTCATTCAAGCTCAGGACAACGAATACCTGGCATCCCTCGCACCACAATCCGTACACACGGGAGAACTCTGGATCTACTCGCTGGAGGCCTGAATAGAAGCCACGCCCGACTCGAACAATCGGTTTTGTGGGTTTGCGATAGGTGTTTCAAGTATATGGCAGATGGGACTATCTGGGAATCTCATGTTGTGCGTTTGTTCGCTAAGTTCGGGGAAGGGAAACCTTGTTCTCACTTTGTCAACGAATCTAATAACTGTAGAAGAAATGTGGAAGAGGACACCCGCCGGGGCGAAAAGTCTACCAACGTGGTGCTCATACTATCTGGGAGGTGGATGGAGCCAAAGACAAGCTGTACTGTCAAAACCTGTCTTTGTTCGGCAAACTTTTCATCGATATCAAGACCCTCTTCTTCGACACCGATAATTGTAAGTTTGTGTGCACGTCTTGTGATGTTTTCCGCTCAGAACTGACATGTTTTTCCATACAGTTCTATTCTACTTGCTAACCGACGCTGATTCTCAGAGAGATCATGTATTGGGTTTCTTTTCAAAAGTAAATATACGAGCTAGTTGTCATATGTTCACAACTGACATCAACCACAGGAGAAATTTTCATACGATGATTATAATCTAGCATGCATCGTAGTTCTTCCTCCATATCAGCGGAAAGGATACGGTATGCTTATGATTGAATTCAGTGAGCGTGCCTTTCTTCGGCGATTGTGATGTGTCTCAAACAGAATAAATAGGTTATGAACTTTCCCGCCGAGCAGGCAAAGTCGGCACCCCAGAACGACCTTTATCGGATCTGGGCCTACGCAGTTATTTGGCGTACTGGATTGCTACGATTGTAAGGTTTTTAAGGCAAGTCTTTATACGTGTTGGCAAGATTGCCCGGTGACTGAACGACTATTTTCAAGACGTCTTCTATCTGTCCTACCGCCAAATTTGTCCCAGTGCAGCAGCAAAGTTTTCGATACCACCATAATGAGTGCTGCTCATCGGGACAGGACGCCATCTGCAGACCATGAAAATGGTTTACAAAGGAGAACGAAACGAAGGAAAAGCATAAAAGGGTGGGATGGGGAGATCGACGCGAATGTCGAATTGCCTACTGCACCTGATTCAGTTGTTGATGGTGCTTATTTTCTCTTATTTTTCGAACGTGCGTCTTATCTTGCGGCAGATCCACTTTTCACGTCCCTGCGGTCCTTTGTCTCAAGCACGAACCCGAACGGCAGTGCAACAACTCATGTTGTTGTCAAGTGCACACTAGCGGACATTGGAAGAGCCACAAATTTACGCATTGAAGATGCGGCGTTTGCTATGAACGAGTGTGGGCTGCTGCGGATGAGAGGGAAAACAGGAGATGATGAAGATGGATATGAGATGATTGTAGTGACTAGAGAAATGCTAGAGAAGGTCGCGCAGGAGAGAGGAGTAAAGAGAATGTGTATGGACTTGCAACATGTATTGCTGTGAAAACAAGTTGACCCAGATTTAATAGAACACAGCATCCTGTGCTTGGTTAAGAAATTTGCCACCGGCGCACTGATTAGATAGAGAAGTCAATCATTTTATACGTTCCCTCTTCTCTCTTGTAAACTACATCCAAGGGCCACACATACTAATGGGTTCGTCTATCTTGTCTCCTTCATAGCGCGCCCGACTCACAAGCGATTCTTGTAATAGGCTTTTTAGAGTGTCATAAGGACTCCAAGTCAGTCAATGTGGCTATGAACTTGCTTTCCACGAACTAATGCATCATGCAGACCTGTTTGTAAACTTACTGGTGGTGCCATCGCCGTCATTTGGTTGGCTCTCGCTGCGTACGTTTGATTAGCTTGAGGCCCGCTGCCCCGACGGCGCCCTCTTTATTGACGCGTCTCGGTGACATGCAGCTTGAATATTCTCCTCATCTGGTGCTGCAGAATACGGGTTAGGCGGAACAGGGTCCCAGTTGCCCAGCGTGACAGGGAGGATGCTGCCGAAGCCGCTGAAGCCACCCCTCAGACAACGGCTCGACCACACATCCGAGTCAGGGTCGCAGAACCGCTTCTGCCTCATATCGATAAAGCGGAAACATTACCGCTCTACGACCTGGACGTTGTGGGCACACCACTATCAAAGTCCTCAGAGGCCGTGACCGCTGGATATGATTATTACAACAATCATCGACGCATCTTGTTGGATCCCGAAGGGAATCCGCTAGATGATCCACGTGATAGTACCGCCCATGAGGAACGGACAGAATCCAACTCGCCGCCTCTTAAGCCGTTTCGCGTTTCGGCCTCTTCTGGTGTGCCATTAGAACTACCCCCGGATTTTCGGAGCGAGAGTGCTAGGACTCGGACGAAGCAGTCTGAACCACCGGCTTACCCACCGCCTGTGTACAGCGTTGGCAGGCCAGGCTGAGCGGGCATTCCACGGATACATGCAATGCCGTATTGACACCGCATTCCGTTCGTACTTTTTTTATCATTCGGGCGTAGGTATTGAATTTGAACGTAGCAGGTGATCAAGTATAACAATTGTCAAATATGGTAATAATCAAATAAAGTAGTGATTACCGTATATGGTTATTGTGGTGTAGGAAGTGCTTTGTACAAATTTATGGAATTTTCCGGAAGGAGAAACGAAGTCGCGAGATACGTTTGTCTTTTTTGAGCATGATTCATCTCACTGCCAGTGTACGATGATTCTAATTTCGCATGAAGCCAAGTTGACTCGGATTTGGTACTAGTAGAACACAGCATCCCTGTGCTTCTTCGTTCAAAAGTTTGCCGTGACCGGCGGCGCACCGGTATTTATTAGATAGAAGAGTCAATCATTTTATGCATTCCCTCTTCTCTCTTGTGAACTACATCGGAGGCCACACATATTAATGGGTTCGTCTATCTTGTCTCTTTCATAGCGCGCCCAGCTTATAAGCGATTCTTGTGATAGGCCTATTTCAGTCGTGTCATAATGAATCCGACCTCCCGTTGTCAGTTAATGTGGCATGAACTTGTTTTCCACGAACTACTAGTAATGCATCATGCAGACCTGTTTGTAAACCTAATATTGGTGGCATCATCGGCTTTTACTTGATTTTCGTCGCGTACGTCCAATTACCCTCTTCGTTTCCCCGACGCGCCCTCTTGATTTACGCGTATCGGTGACATCCAGCTTGATCGTTCTCTTCATCTTGTACTGCAGAATACGAGTTAGGCAGAACAGAGTCCTAGTTGCCCGGCGTGACAGGGTGGATGCTGCCGAAGCGGCTGAAGCTACTCCTCAGGCAACGGCTCGACCACACATCCGAGTCAGGGTCACGGATGCACTTCTTCCACATATCGATAGAGTGAATACATTACCACTCTACGACCCGGGCGTCGCAGGCGCACGACTATCGCAGTCTTCAGAGGCCGTGATCGCTGGACATGATTATTTCAACGATCATCGACGCATCTTGTTGGATCCCGAAGGTAATCCGTTGGATAACTCGCCTACTAGTACCGCCCATGAAGGACGAACAGAGTTCAGCTCGCCGCCGTTTAATCCATTGGACGTTTTGGCCTCTTCCGGTGCGCAATTGGGGCTACCCCCGGATTTTCGGAGCAAGAGTGATGGCATGGGAACAGAACAGTCTGAACCTCCGCCAGCTTACCCACCGCCTGTGTACAGCGCTGGCAGCCGACCGCCAGGCTGAGCGGGCGTGTCGTGGATACCTGCAATTGGCGTTCGTGCATTTTGTATCATCACTCGGCCGTAGAGATGTTTATGTTTATTTGTTTTTACAGCATTTTTTAATTTTCGAACGTTTTCACTTAGTACCAGCGCTCTCTTCTCATTATCACACTAGCAGCTGACGAATGGACTCAGACATTGTAACACCTTCATTTAGCAGACAGATTTATTTGTCCATAGCTGTGATGCGTGTCATTCCGTATATCAAGTTCTATTCTACTTGGTCACCGACGCCAATTCTCAGAGAGATCATGGGTTCAATTGGGTTTCTTTTCAAACTAGTAAACATCCCACAGGATAAATTTTCATATGGTGATTAGTACAATCATTAGCATGCATCGTAGGAAGTTCTTCCTCCATATCAACGGAAATGGTACGGTATGCTTATGATCGAATTCAGTGACGTCCCCATTCTTCAGAGTATAATGCGACGTGTCTCAAACACATTAAACAGGTCATGACCTTTCCCGGCGCCGACTCCAGGAAAAATCTGCACCAGAAACTGAACGGCGTTTCTCGTTCGACCCTTGTCAGATCTGGGTCTGCGCAGTCATTTAGCGTACTGGATTGTTACGATTGTAAGGTTTTAAAGTAAGTCTCTGTATTTTTGTTAGCAAGATTTCCAGGTGACTGAATAACTATTTTAGTAAGACGTCTTCTATCTGTCCTACCACCCAATCTATCCCAGTGCAGTAGCACAGTTTTTGATATCACCATAATGAGTGCTCGTCAGGACACGCAGGGCGGGAAAAATCGGCACCAGAATGAAGATGAAGAAGAAATGATTGTAGTGACCAGAGAAATGCTAGAGAAGGATGCATTGCTGTGAAGACGAGTTGACTCGTATTTGATGGAACACCGCATCCCTCAGGCTGTGCAGCCTGTGAGGCACTTCGTCGGGATAATTTACGGGGTTAAGTTGCCACTGACAGTTATTGCTTATAGCTCGATGGAGTCGATGATTTTATACATCCCCTCTTCTCTCTTGTAAACTACATCCAAGGCCACATATAATGGGTTCGTCTTTCTTGTCTTTTTCGTCGCGCGCCTGGCTTACAAGCAATTTCTGTGATAGCCGTGATCCCTTGTCATAATAAACCCAACAGTCCGTCGTCAGTTAATATGGCATGAAATTGCTTCCACGAACTAATACATCAGGCAGATCTGATTGTAAACCTCCTAGTCCTCGTATTTACGGCGTCTTCAGCATACCTTTCCTCGTGTACGTCCGATTAGCCTCCTCGCCGCCCTAACGCGCCCAGTTTATTGACGCGTCTCGACGTGCAGCTTGACTATCGCCCTCATCGACAAGTACATAAAATGGCGCAGGAACAGAGCCCTAGCTGCTCAGCGTGATGCTGCTGAAGCCGCTGGAGCTACTCCTCAGGCAACACCTCGACCACACATCCGAGTCAGGGTCACAGAACCACTTCTGCCGCATATCGATAGAGTGGAAACATTGCCGCTTTACGACCTGAACGTCGTGGGCGCACCACTATCACAGTATTCAGAGGCCATGACCGTTAGATATGATGATCACAATAATCATCGGCGCATCTTGTTGGATCCAGAAGGGAATCTGCTGGATGATCCACCTGATAGAAAAAAAACCTCCCATGAGGATAAGACAGGGTTCAGCTCGCCACATTTTTAGCCGTTGCAAGTTTTGGCGTCTTCTGATGCTCCATTGGATCCAGCCAAAGATTTTAGGGGCGAGAGTGTTAGCGTTAGGAGGGAACAGTCTGAATCCCCGCCGGCTTACCCACTGCCTGTGTACAGCGCCGGCAGCCGACAGGTAGGCTGAGTGAGCGTGTTGCGGATACCTGGAATGCCAGCATTGACACGCACATCGTTCGTGCTTTTTTATTACTCGGGCATAGAGAGGTTAATAACATTTTTTTAATTGTTTCCAACTTCTAGTATTAGCACTCTCTTCTCATTATCATACACATCAACAGCTGACGAATTGATTCGGACATCGTAATCACAAGGAATTTCTTGAGTAGACAGATTTATCTGACCATAGCTATGATGCATACTGTATAATTCAGACCATATATCAAGGTCTATTCTATTTCACAACCGACGCTGATTCAAGTTCTCAGAGACCCGGAGATCATGTATTTGGTTTCTTTTCCCAAGTAAACAGACGAACTAGTTGTCATGTGGTTCACATCCCGGTGACATCGACCACAGGAGAAATTTCCATAGGGTTATGTATTATAGTTCATCCTCCATATCAACGGAAAGGATACGGTATGTTTATGATTGAATTCAGTGAGCATACCTTTCTTCAGAGTTTGTGACGTATCTCAAACAGATCAAAGGAATTATGAACTTCCCCGCCTAGAACGACCTCAGGCTTTATCAGATCTGGGCCCACGCAGTTATTGGCATGCTGGATTGCTACGATTGTGAAGTTTTTAAAGTACTGAAGTCTTTCAAGTTGATGTGTGTTAGCAAGATTACCTAATAACTGAATTGACTATTTAAGTATTACCATAATGAGTGCACGCCATCCGCAGACCATGAAAATTGTTTACTGTACAAGAAGGAAAAGTATAAAAGGGCCGGGGGCCGATGGGGAGATTGACTCAGACGTCTATTTACCCAAGTATGTACTGTACCTGATTCAGTTGTTGATGATTACGACGCAGTCAGACACACTATTGGGGTAAAACCTGGTGCTTATTTTCTCTTATTTTTCCGAACGGGTGTCTTATCTTGCTGTAGATCCCACTTTTCACGTCCCTGCGGTCATTCGTCTCCAGCATGAACCCGGACGGAAGTGCACATTAGCGGACATTAGAAGACCTACAAATTTACGCATGAAGATGACGCTCGCGATGAACAAGTGTGGCTTAATGCGAATGAGAGAAAGCGGGAGATGAAGAAGAAATGATTGCTGTGACCACTGGCAGAGAAATGCTAGAGAAGGTCACGCAGAAGAGAGTATGAAGGGCAACTATTTTGTCCGGTGTTGGCCATCATGATTTTGTCCGGTATGTAATTGCCCTTAATAAAAGAGAATATGTGAGTTGATGGAACACATCATCCCTTTCGAGGCAATAATTCGTCGGAATAATTTACAGGCTCAACTTGAAGTCGCCATTGACAGTTATCAGTGCCTATAGCTCAATGGAGTCGATGATTTTATACATTCCCTCTTCTCTCTTGTAAACTACTTCCAAGGCCACATATAATGGGTTCGTCTTTCTTGTCTCATTCATCGCGCGCCCCGGCTTACAGGCGATTTTTGTGATAGTCGTGCCAGTGAACCCTGAGTGTCAGAATAGTGAAGCCAACAATCCGCCGTCAGTTAATGTGGCATGAACTTGCTTTTCACGAACTATAGTAATGCATTACGCAGACCTGGTTGTAAACCTGATATTCCTGGTCTCATCGGCGCCTTCAGCGCGGTGGGTTTCTTCGCGTACGTCCGATTGGCCTCCTTGCAGCCCTAACACACCCAGTTTATTGACGCGTCTCGACATGCAGCTTGGCTATCGCCCTCTTCTTGTTGCACAGAAGATGGCGCAAGAACAAAGCCCTAGCTGCTCAGCGTGAGGGGATGAACGCTGCCGAAGCCGCTGAAACTACCCCTCAGGCAGCGCTTCAACCACGCATCCGAGTCAGGGTCACAGAAGCACTTCTGCCACAAATCGATAGAGTGGATACATTACCGCTCTACGACCCGGACGTCGTAGGCGCACGACTATCGCAGTCCTCAGCGGCCGTGATCGCTGGACATGATTATTTCAACAATCATCGACGCATCTTGTTGGATCCCGAAGGTAATCTGCTGGATGATTCACCTGCTGGTACCGCCCATGAGAAAGGGACAGAGTTCAGCTCGCCGCCTTTCAAGCCTTTGCAAGTTTTGACGTCTTCTGGTGCTCCATTGGATCCACCCCCGGATTTTCGGGACGAGAGTGTTAGCGTTAGGAGGACGGAACAATCTGAACCCCCGCCAGCTTACCCACCGCCTGTGTACAGCGTTGGCAGCCGACCGGTAGGCTGAGCGGATGTGTTGCGAATGCCTGCAATGCTGCATTGACACGGCACATCGTTCGTGCTTTTTTTTATCACTCGGGCGTAGAGATGTCTATTTGTTTTTGTACCACTTTTAATTTTTCCGCTTAGTATTAGCACTCTCTTCTCGTTATCACACACATCAACAGCTGACGAATGGATTCGGGACATTGTAATCACAAGGAATACCTTAGCAGACAGATTAATTTGTCCATAGCTATAACTTGAACGCATATCATAGGCTTCTGACCATATCAATATGACTACTCGGTTCAGAATCTGGATTTCGGTGGCCGATCTGTGTGAGCCTTGAAAGTTGGAACTCCAAGTCAAATCAAGACATAGATAAAAACTGCATAGTGTATTATCACATTCGTTTCGTATCCACACGAACACATAGGCGCTTAAGTGAAGCGTGCGATTACAATATTAAAGTATTAAGGAGTACAGAAGAGTCACCTGCACAACAAAAGACAGCAGGAACCTTTTACTTGATGTCGGAAGCAAGGGTTCAATCTTTACCGGTAAACTGTCATCAGGATGGACGAATGGATGGGATCGTCGCCCACTGCCAACGCCATGAGTTCACCCGAATGAGGTGTATGAGTTGAAGTGGCCAAGATCGTCCTTTAGCGCAATAGATGCACCTGCTATTTGTGCCTGGCAGGCCACTCCTAACTCCATCAAGTATTTTCTTAAGATCCAGAGGCTAGTGCGCAACTTAGGTCATTCTGCGCAATGCTTTAGGTTGTGTCGCGATGGGTAAGGCCAGATACCGATTGTGGCGTCGCTTGAGATGTTCCTAGAGACACGGGATCTAGAAATATAACTCCAGTACTACTAAAGCTAACCAAGACTAGATTATAGAATCATTAAAAAGATCAGTAAAATTTATCAAATAAAATATCTCCTGTGACAAACACCTTTGCAGAGAAAGTCCCCCACATTGACCGTCTGATGAGTATATCGAAGCCTTTATACGGTGTGCCAAGATAGACGGGTGTATCAGGGTGAACTCGTGCAGGTCGAGAACATCTTCTGCCCCGAATGGACAAAGCCTGCCAAGCGTATTCCATCACTGAGCGTAAAACAATTTCTTTGAAGCAAAACCTTCTAGCCTTTTAGGTTAAATCTATTATGCTTGCGGTCCAGGATCACCTACAATTAAGACTTGGCGTCTGCAAGTGGGAAATGATGCGGCGACGAATTCAACTTCGCAGTCGCTAGAGCGAGGACCCAGTTATCGGTTATCGTCCAAATTTGCGATGGATCAGACCGTCGTGACGACGGTGTCAGAGACTCACGTTGCATATTTTGCAAAATTTTGTCTGATCCGTACTCATCGTCTCTTAAAATCGAAGAAAATGGCGCCGGAGCCAAGACGATGGAGAAAGCTTTCGCCGCGGCCGCAGTACTACCATTATGAGACAATTTTGCTTGGACAAATATGGAGCTTGTTTTGCTAGTGGGTGGTGATGGAATGTTCCTTAATGCTGAAACGACGCCGAATCTATGACTAGCCAAATAACCCACATAGCACCGTATAACCCCAAGTCAGCTTGTGATGGTTGCAATGCCTAAAACAGGTGAATAGTAATTGACACACGCTTCTATTGATGTCCGTATGCATACGTATGATCCTGGGGCTGTCCGAGTGCTCCCGGTATTTTAGGAAGGACTTCGACGACTCTCGGTAATTCTTGACATCCCTATTATTCATCATTGTGCCGGCAACCTAACATGAGCATAGCGACGACAGAAAGAACCTCCACATGGAATATAGATGGACCTGTTATGATGCAACGCCTATCAAGCATTAGATTCCGCTGGTGTGTAGGCCTCACGGCGAATAATCTAATACCCCCAAACCATGGCTTGGAAGCCTTTTTTCGTGTCCGTCGTCTATTCAGAATGCCTTGTCAATCGGCGAATAGATGTATGAGAACCCGATGTCGATGATTGAAACATTGCGGGTCAAGTATTGTCAGGTGGTCACAGTGGGGAGATTTCAAATACGTGAAAGGTTCTGATAACAGATAATCAGCAGTAGAAACACTGCACAGCAGTAATATCATCGATTGGATTACATTCTCTGCTGAGACATGGATTTCGCTATCAGTGAATGAAAACGGGAGGCACGGAAACTGACAAATAAAGGGCAGGTATACGCTCCGCAGCGTTGACAGGAAGATATGTCACTGGATTGCGGGATTTATGCCATTAGAGGTTGGTCAAGTGCAGAGTGTTTCTGATATCTCCCGGTAGATCCGACAAAAGAACAAGTTGGATTGGATCATAGAAGTGACATGTACGAGGACATAAATCTGGTGTGAATTTGTCGAGGGCATGCAATGCATAGGATACAACAGTAAGCAATAGAATGAGTGGTACCGTGCATTTACTCTTTCACAGGTGCTTCATGCTCTACGGCAAGAATTGCTTGCCTCTTCTCAGTCAACCTCGCCGCCCGACGTTCCCGAGCAGCCTAGATAGGATAAGGACGACGAGAAAAAAAAAGACGGAACGGAGTACTTACTTTGTTCTTCGTGCGGCGGGCATCCATTTGGTCTGTGAGAACCTTTGTACGAGTTTTCTCGGCTTTCGCTTTATGAATGTACTCCATGAGCACACGCTTGTTTTTGAAAACATTACCCTTCGATTTCTGGTAAAGGGAGTGATACCTGTGCGATGTCATGCCATCGGCTAATCGATCCAAAGCTCTAAATGTACAACTTACAGGTGCTTGTCGATTTTACCTGCTTCCCGGTATTTCCTTAAAAGTCTTCGTAGGACCCTCTGTCTCCGCATCCACAGCACTTTAGTGGGCATCCTAGCTTCGGCGGTACCCTTCCTCTTTCCAACACCCATGTGACGACCCTTGCGTTTAGCAGCAAGGAGGTCGCGGGTGCGAGCTCTGGAGTGCACCACTGTTGGTTTAATAATGATTCGGCCATCCTTGATCAATTTCTTGACATGAGTGCGTGAGTTGGCATTGCCGATTTCAGATTGTTCGTTGGGGTCGAGCCATATTTTGCGCTGACCAACGTTGGCGACAGATGCGGCAAGCCGCTTTTGAGAGCGCAGATTAACCATGATTTCTGGCGACAGAAGATATCAAGAAGCGTAGGCGGCGACGAGACGGCAGCGACTCACCTTGTTCTTGAAGGCTGCCGATGAAGACTGAACGATAAAGCCTTTGATGATTTGTGAGGCTGTGGGAATTTTGTAGCACAACTGTATAGTTTAGCCACAATGTGTCACGCGACCTCAACTGCAGTGCTGAATCATGGATGGGAAGGCTTTCCAGACCATGCAAGTCTGTCCGTTGCGTCGGGTGTCATCTCATTGTCTATTAATCGCTCAACATGGAATTCATTGGTCACGGCTAGTTTCTGGGCACTAGAGACGTCTTTGGCAAGAGGAACGGATATCCAGACTCCGGGCCATAAAGCTTCACTCCTAGGCGGCCGGGCCTGTCATGACAACCGTCTTCGTGGCTGTTTTCAAACGTGGATACGGGCCATAAGATTTCTAGAACGTCTATAAAACACTTGACGTCTCTGCAACCAAGGCCAAGGTTATCTTCTGAATCGTCACTGGTATCTGTTCTATCAATTTGTTGGAGAAAGTGTGCCCTGCTTACTGTCTGTGCTAATCTGTTTCTCCTCCCTCCTGATGGAACGAATCTCAAATCTTGCACGAGGAAGCACATTATGAGATTAGGGTCTACCTGATGCTGGTATATGAATTTTGGATGACAGATATATTGTGATGACACTGATCATGGCTCACTGTCCGCTGATCAGCTCTATGGCCTTAGGATCTGCTAATGTGGTCTACAACTTTTTTCAGCCCACTCGATTTGACAAATCCTCTACAATCAAGGATAAGTAGTCGTACGTTCTGCGGCCGTTTGTTCGGCCAATGTAAGTTCTTCTTGATGGCTTATTATTAGGAACCCTGTGTTGCAAGTCTTGGCGTATTGTTCGAAGGCTGAGAATATTGCTCTGTATTTCGTTCACACGGTCCATTCCGTTCGTCATCCTATTCTTCTCGACGGCCTTCCGTACTCTTCACTGTCGTCATCCGCAATCGCAATCGATTCAAATCGTTCTGCACCTGTTCCACCAAGTAAATATGACGTAACGGATGCTGTTCGAGCAACATCACCTGCTTTGACCCAGTTAGTGGTTCCTGGAAAAGGAAACACATTTCATTTCTCGATACGATACCTGTTGTTACTGTCTCAAGGCACGACGTGGATTGAATAGAGAGTGGATTACCTGTTCACCGAAACACTACAACGTTTTAATTAAGGAGATTGTTTTGTATTGGCCGTTGACCAAAGGATAACAAACATGAATACTAGACTCGTGACCACTACGTGAATACATATTCAGCACGATTCGTTTGCGGAGGGGTTACCGGGCCTGTTGTTCCGAGCCAAACTAACGCTGGTCGCTCTAGTGCCGCCTTTTCTGCAGTGCCGAGGAGCGCGTGAGCAGCTGAATGGCTCTTGGAATTTGAACAGCATGTAAAACACTCAGATTAAGCACACACGTTCCCTTGTTAGTGACTCGGAAATAACGATAACGTTCAACGTAACTGTTCTCGCAGGCTGCACAGAATACCTGCCGGACACCTACCACAGCAATCAGCCGGCCGGGTATATTATCATCAGGAGTTGTATCTTATCCGGGGCCTCGTGTAATTCTCACAAACACACAAGAGAGAAAAAGACCGGAACAACTTGTTTTTAGGACTCGCTTACATCAGCCAAATAAATATTTACTTTTCTGCTTTTTCTTGATTTCATCTCTGTGTGCCACTAGCCGCTACATAGAAGCCTTTTCTTGCTCTGACTCTTACTCTCTCCTGGGGTTCAGCGGGAGGGTATTTAACCCTGGTCGCTCACCCTCAATTTTGATCGTTTCACTCTCCTCGATTTGAACCCGCAGACCGTCATGATATCTCAATAAACACGTCCTCGATTTCAATCCGCCTCGTCGCTCGCCGTGTTCGTCGTTACAATCAAGACTTCCTGATCTTCACCTTTTACACTCCACCTACACGAACCATGACCCAGCCAGATTCTACAGAAACAGAGACCGCCCAGAATGAAGGTGACAGTCCTGACAAACCAGATAATTCCCATCGACTCGCGGCTCTCAATTCCATGACCATCAGTTCGTCTGCAACTCTGAAAGTCAACGGATCATATCAGGTTGCTAGCACTCCAGGTCGTGGCGCTCCTCCGAAAACGAACGGCGTCGTCACTCGTGCCGCCGCACCCATGCACCAATCTTTCGTACCGCTACCAGCTCGTGAAGCTGCTACTCACGAGAAAGAACCTCATATTATAGGTCCCCTTGAGAGCTTGTCAAGGTCTCACCGGCAAAACCCTCCACTAGAGGCCTTGTTGAGTCCACCTTCTTCACCTTCTGAATCGTCCTCCGATGATGGCGAGAGCTGGAGCCCGGCGTCGAGCCGACAACCAAGTCGACCTAGTAGCAGGGCACCGAGTATGTCGACGGGGAAGTCTGGTGCAATGACTGTAAAGCCCACTGTCAAGCAAGATCATCCTCGGACACCTGGATTGCCCCACATTACCGTAGCGGATACGCCGCCAACTCCTCGCAGCAGCAAAGGCCCACCTTCTGTTCACTCTGATACAGGTGGTCAAAAGTTCAACCTGAAAGACTTGCTTGGTAGTACACCAAAGCTTTCGAGGAAATCTTCGCAACGCTCGACGGGCAGCAGCAAGAAGTCAGATTCTGATGCTGGAGGTGCCAAGTCTGTCGCAGACAGTACGAGTAGCTTGCTTAAGAAGTATGGTGTCTGCGAGAAAGTTGCCATCGGTAAAGGTGCTACTTCTGTTGTTCGCCTTGTGCACAAGTGGGACCGAAGTGAAGAAAAGATCTACGCTGTCAAGGTTCGTCTCATCTCTGCTCCATTCTCAACACATCCCTCAAAGTCTCTCACTTGCCCAGGAGTTTAGGAAGCGACGAAAGAATGAAACCGAGAAGGAGTATATCAAGAAACTTACGGCTGAATTTTGTATATCGTCTACTCTGCACCACATCAATATTGTGGAGACGGTGGATCTCGTACAAGACGAGAGCCTACATTGGTGTGAGGTGATGGAGTTTTGTCCTGGAGGAGACCTATATGCTGCTATCAAGAAGGGTCGCATGTCGCCAAGCGAAGTGGAATGCTGCTTCAAGCAGATCTTGACGGGTGTCAATTACCTCCATAGTCAAGGAGTTGCTCACCGAGATATCAAACCTGAGAATTTATTCTTTGACACCAAAGGCCATCTCAAAGTTCGTATCGCTGGATGTTCTGGTGATGGTTTGTGCTTACCTGTGACTAGATTGGGGATTATGGTGCTTCCACGGTTTACAGATTGCCATGGGAGTCAACTATTCATATGTCGACGGGCCTTTGCGGCAGCGAGCCCTATATAGCTCCCGAACAGTTTCTCGGTAAACGTAAGCAGTAGTCGTCTTAGTGAAAGGCATTCTCTTACCTTCGTTTGCTGGTACACAGCATACGATGCTCGACTTGTTGACATCTGGGCCTGTGGCATTGTCTACTACTGTCTACATTTCCAAGAGATGCCATGGCGTGCCGCACAAGCGAGCGACACAATGTATGCAGCTTACGCAAGTGCCTGTGCTTCGACGAATCCCGCACAATCGGCAAGCCCGGCTACCATTTCCAACTTATCTCCTCGTGCTTGCAGGCCACTCATTCGTCAAATGCTGGAACCTAATCCGAAACTGCGGTGGACCACGGAACAGATCATGGCTTATCCGTGGATGCAGGGAGTTGAGGTTTGCTATATAGCGGAAAGGCCGAATCATATGCACCAGCCGTTGAACAGTACTCATAATTCCGCATAGTGCCAAGGGTAGGGCATATAGTTTGCTTTGTTCCACCTTTACTTGTCCTCGTATTTTGCTCGACGTTTTGACCTTCCTCCATTTTTTATTATTCTTCTCGTTCATTTCTCCATTTCTCCGTAGATATAGTTGCGTCAGTGTTCCTTATCATCTACAGGATATAACTCGTTCATAAATCAGATAATTTCTGTCATTTTCCTTGTCCATTTATTGAATGGATGACATTTCCGTATGCGCCACAAGCTAAGCCTCGGAGTCGACTGCGCGATTAAACCCATCGTGGCTCCCGCGTGAACACACTTGTTAACTCTCATCCCGTATGTCCAATAACCTAGATGTATGTTTCTATCATAACCGCATCTGTTCTTGACTCACCAGGGTCGTTATTTGTTAGCGTGCCATCGAGCTAGTTCAGCGAGCTATCGATGAAGATGTGAAGCAGAATTATCAGGAAGCATACAAACAGTACCAAAATGCTCTTGATTACTTCATGTTGGCATTGAAATGTACGTTTAGATTCTGTCCCATCCCTGCGATGATGACAACAACGATGAACACGGCTTAGTGTGGCTCACTTTGTTCTTTTGGCAGGGGAGAAGAATGACAAGTCGAAACTACTTATTAAATCGAAGATCGTCGAGTATCTAACGCGCGCAGAGATGCTAAAGCAATATATAACTCAGGGAGAGAAGTCGAAGAAGAATGCTGCTGTAGCGAACGGAGTTGTGAATGGGGGCTCTGCAGGCGGTAAAAAGTGAGTCGCTATCGCCCGCTCTCCTCCTCTGGTGGGGGGCACTTCTACCACAAGTCTTCAACTGTATCAACTTACATCACATGGTATCTGTTAAAAGGAAAGAGGAGGACGGTGGAGACGAACATGATCCCGAAGTCAAGAAACTGCGGTCCAGTTTGGCAAGTGCGATCATTGTGGACAAGCCGAATGTGAAGTGGGATGATGTTGCTGGGTTAGAGACGGCGAAGGAATCATTGAAGGAGGCTGTTATCTTGCCAATCAAGTTTCCACACCTTTTCACTGGGAAGCGGACGCCTTGGCGAGGGATATTGCTTTATGGGCCACCTGGGACGGGTAAATCTTACTTGGCCAAGGCTGTTGCGACGGAAGCGAAGGGGACTTTCTTTAGTGTGAGTTCGAGTGATCTAGTAAGTAAGTGGCAGGGTGATTCGGAACGGTACGTGTTTTGTCCTTAAGGTTACGTGAAAGAACATTTCATAATGTGTGCGGCTTGATCACAGGTTGGTACGGCAGTTGTTTGAGATGGCCAGAGAGTCCAAACCTTCAATTATCTTTATTGATGAGATCGATTCGTTGGCTGGGACGCGAAACGAGAGTGGTTCAGAAGGCTCAAAACGTATCATAACAGAATTCCTCGTGCAGATGAATGGTGTTGGTCATGATGAAACCGGTGTACTAGTTCTCGGTGCTACTAATGTCCCATGGGCTTTGGACGCCGCTATTAATCGACGGTAATGTCATGCATGCTTCATGCTATGTATCTTGACTTACTGGCCATAACAGATTCGAGAAACGTATCTATATTCCGCTTCCTGGACCTGACGCTCGGAAACATATGTTCGAGCTTCACGTTGGTTCCACCCCATGTCAGTTAACACAGAAAGACTATCGTCAGTTGGCCGAAAGCACAGACGGGTACATTATTTCCACCCATCTTCTGCCAACTACTAATCGGTACCGTCAGGTATTCTGGTTCTGATATAGCCGTCGTCGTTCGAGACGCTCTGATGCAGCCTGTGCGAAAAGTGCTTTCCGCGACACATTTCAAAAGGGTATATTCATCGGCGGACCCGAAGAAATTGAAATGGACACCTTGCTCTCCTGGAGATCCCGATGCAGAAGAACGTTCGTGGACTGATATTGAAGGTGACGAGCTACACGAGCCGCCACTGAAGATGTCGGATTTCTTGAAGAGTCTAGACAATGTCAAGCCGACTGTGACGGAGGCGAATATCCGTAAGCATGATGAATGGACAAAAGAATGCGGTGAGAAAGATTGCTAGGTGCTGATCCGCGGACCTTCTGACCTTATTCTGTTCAGGCAATGACGGTGCATAGGATTGTTTGCGAGTATCTGTATCGTGAGAGATTTTTATGGGATAGATAGTCAATAACCGGACTCGGGTTGAGGCCAATAATACGTATTAGTGACTTCCATATACCCAATCTCGTACTTCTCTGGGCGTAGTTTATATCTTTATGGTTTGCATTGATGATACAAATGACCTGCTAGTGAAAACAGGAAATACATAGCATGGTATGTACTAGCAATGTTGTACAAGGTCTTCGAAAGCCTTCCGCACTTGTTTGATGAAGTAGTACACGTCCCTTGATTGATTCAGTTGGTCTACCATGATTGGGAGTGTGGGCAGAAATGGCGTGCTCGTAGGCACTGGGAATGCGTTGAGTTATATAACCTATCAAATCAAGACAAATGCAAGCATACCTTTATACTGACGATTGGACACGTCGATGACAAAGCTAAATTCACGTTTCAGGTTCGCCTCGTCGATGTGCGTGAAGCGAACGAGGATCTGGTCTTTTGCAATGCCCTCTATAACACCATGCAGCGTGTTTTCACAAGCATGCAGCTGTTGAGATACTTCCAGGGCGTGCATGTCCAGAAGCATGGCTTCGCGTTCTTTTTCTGTGGTGATTGTGTGTTTGCGTTTTAGAAATCACGTCGTAGTTGGAAGAACAAGTACCTCTGCGAAGATTGGAGACCATGGACTTGTATTGCTCAATCTCCACGTCTATCGACGCGCATTTCTCGCGAATGGATAAGAGCTGTCGTTTGAGGACTGCTACTGACGACTCGGCTTCTTTCCTTTCTTCTTGTTCTCTCTTTAGAACTGCGGCAGCGGCATAAGTGAATGAGGGCCTTCAAACAAACTAGAAACGCAAATACCTTCGAGCAACTCGATTTCCTTCGTCTTGCAGTGATTAGTCTCTGACTGGACATGCTGTATTCTTTCCTTAAGACGCGATTTCTCGGCGTTGAAAGCTTTCGTGTCGTCTGCGGTTGCGGCTACGGTCCGTTTCGTGTAGTTGGACACGATGTTGAGAAAAGCACGCGTTGATTGCTCGTATGCATCGAGTTTGAGATCTATGTGGGGGTTCTGAGCGGAGAGAACGAGGGCAAGGTCGACCTGGGGACGGAACGCGAGAGCCATAATTTCATAATATAAAAGATCAACTTTTGGGCAGAGTCGCGAGTGTTGCAACGTGTGCGCGCCTGTTTGTGTTTTTTACGACAAGTTCAACTGCCGATCGCTATACAGACCTCAATATTTGGCTGATCCGGATCTTTTTATCATCTGCTCTCATCTCGTGCAGTGTTCCCCCTTTACACTCCGGTATTTTCGCGGCGGTATATCGATTCGTCGTCGAGCAGGGTCTTCTTAGATGGCATCCAAACAGCCTATCTCTGGTCTACCATCAACGACCGATCATTCGTTTTATCGTTACAAAGATGTTCACATGGACACTGCGAAAAGCATGACAATGGGCATCCCAGATATCCATATGAACACCGCCAGAGGCATGACTATCGCCGACGATATCAGGATGGACACTGCAAGAGGCACAACCACCACCACCGTCAAACAGAATGCGCTCAAGGGGTGGGAGAAGGAGCTTCTGGACAGCTCCGAGGTGAAACGGAAATCTACAGTAGCCCAACTATGTCTGTTTGCCTTTTCTTCTGATGTTCGCCCTGAAATTAATATTGTTATATAGATTTCCTCGATTACTACTTCCAGCTGCTCGGATACATCGCTTCTCGCAAAGAACGTCGGATCAAGTTCGATGAAGATACCAAGAGCCGAGTTCTGAGCTCTGCGCAATACACCAAGGAGTTTAAATCGTATTGTGGGAGGGAGCGCGTTATATTGCGGAGGCGGAGGACAAAGCTTAAAGTTGATCAGTTCCATATTATCGCCCAGGTGGGCCAAGGTGGGTATGGCGAGGTTTATCTTGCTCGGAAGCAGGACACTGGGCAGGTCTGCGCTCTGAAGAAGATGAAGAAGCGAACGTTGTACAAGATGGATGAAGTGCGCGTTTTTTTATTCCCTTTACTTTCTAAATCTTCCTGAACAGTCATTTAGATTCGCCATGTGCTCATAGAACGAGATATATTGACAGCAACGAAAACCCCATGGCTCGTCCGTCTTTTATACGCGTTCCAAGATCCTACATTCGTATACCTTGCTATGGAGTATGTGCCGGGGGGCGATTTTCGCACCCTGCTCAACAATTCTGGCGTACTGAAGGAGGAACACGCGAGATTCTACATCAGCGAGATGTTTGCTGCCGTGAACGAGCTTCACAAGCTTGGTTATATCCATCGTGATCTGAAACCAGAGGTAAGATGAACTTCGTTCGAAGATGCAGATAATGAAGGATATGATGCCTCTAGAATTTCCTTGTCGATTCGACTGGTCATGTGAAACTCACAGATTTTGGTTTGGCTACTGGTGCACTCAACCCGCAGCGCATCGAATCGCTCAAGGTCAAGGTAAATGCACAGCTCTATTTAGGTTTATATGAACAACAAGTTCAAGCCCCCGTGTAGCTAGATAAAGTGAAGGATGTAGAAGTCATCCACCGATCTACTCTGGAGCGAAGATCCATCTATCGTTCTATCCGGAACACCGATGCCCGATATGCCGACTCTATAGTTGGCTCTCCAGACTACATGGCACCCGAGGTACTAAGGGCCAAGCCATACTCGTACTCTGTGGACTACTGGAGTTTAGGCTGCATTCTTTTCGAGTTTTTGGCAGGATTTCCGCCATTTAGCGGAAGCACGCCGGAGGAGACGTGGACTAATTTGAAGAACTGGACGAAAGTGTTGAGAAGGCCCGAATACGACAAGCCAGAAGATCTCATCTTCAATTTGACGGATGTTGCGTGGGACGCTATCACTCGGTACCGTAGAGAGATCTCATGCTTTTTTCGAACCGAGTTGTGAATTGAATTTGAAAAAAAAACCTGTATAGGCTAATCGCACATGCAAGCGTGCGGTACACAACGCTGTCCCAAGTGTCTGGGCACCCGTTCTTCACAAAAGTCAAATGGACGGATCTGCGTTCGGTGAAGGCGCCGTTTGTGCCTGCACTAGACTCTGAGATCGACACGGGGTATTACGATGATTTCACGTCGGCGGAGGACATGGCGAAATACGCAGAGGTGCAGGAGAAGCAGCGGAACGTGGAGAAGGTGAAGGAGAAGGAGGAGCCGTTTGCGAGAGGGGTGTGGGTAGGGTTCACGTTTGGGAAGAACGGGCCGGGGGTGAACGCACTGAATTCGATGGAGGCTGGCTACGAAGACGGAGAAGCGCTGGCGACAATCTTTTGATGAAATGTTTTTTTTCCGGGTTGCACCGCTCGCCTGACGATGAGAGAGAGAGAGAGAGAGAGAGAGAGAGAGAGAGAGAGAGAGAGGAGTTCGGTTATCTTTGTTGTTGTAACTTGGCTTTCTGTAGATTTTTTTGCCAAGTGGTGTATCATCACATGTCCGAGATGACCGGTGAAGACGATCTGAATGTGGCGTAGTTTGCGAGAAATTAACCATTTGGTTTATCAAAACCGGGCGTAGTTAATAACCACATGACTGTACATGTCCCCTTGACTTGCTCGATTCGTCGGTGCGCTCGTAGTGGTCAAGGTCATATTGCGGAAACGGAAAAGAACTAAATAATACGATACGCAATATGGCACATAGTCTATCCTATTACTGCAGGCGTTTCCACCAGAGTCCCCTCATATAAGGTATATCCCAAGATATAGCGTCAATAATATGCGTCAAGAAAGGGCCCACCACACCGAGATCCCCGACAGACGCTGGAAAATACCAGATCTAGTGAACTCGGGTGCGGAAACACACAAGATGTACCATACAAAAAAAAAAGTGGAGTCAATGCTGCAACCAGTCGTCATACACTTGGAAAAATAATAAATATGTATACACCACTTGGCAAACTTTGATATTTCACCCTCTGCGCCCACCGCCTGACGACAACAACAACACCAGAAAATTGTTGTAGTCTGCAGGTTCTCTGTATTTTGCTTGCGTGAAAGTTATCGTTATCATCATCATCACCCCCCCTGGAACCTACAAATAGTTACATTTCACCTCCCCAGGTGCTTTCGATTACATTTTGTGTGCTTTTTTGTTGCTGAACATCTTCCAAGATGGGGCCTGAGTCAGCCCTCTATCTCTTCATCTCGGGAATCCAGCGTGACTGATAATCTCTCTTCCGGGGCGTCAGTGTAGTCCTTGATACGCATGTGCATCATCGGAAGTGCGAAGAGTAGTCCTGCGACCAAGAGGGCCCATGTGGAATAGAAAATGTTGGCATATCTGTCAACAACAAAGTCATCAGCTGTCTGGTCATTGTCGATCATTAAGGTTATGGAAGCATTGCATGGTGGTTCGGATGGAAGTCGGAAAAAGGAAAAAAAAAGGAAAAACACCACATACGGAATTCCAGCCCCATCAGCCCTCCACACGCCGGCAGCCCCGGCACTCTGCATCGATTTATCTGTTCCCGTCCATCAGTATCGACGTCGGCCGGAACCAAAACAACTATGCAACGTACAAAATCCAGAGAACAGCGCAAGCCTCGCTGGAGAATTTGACATCGCCCCGATAAGCCAGTACGAGGTCGTCTGCCACATAGCATCCAGCACTCCACAAAGGATATAAAGGAGTATCCTCGGCACATATCCTGAGTCATGGATCCCCATTTTCTGTGCCTCTGGTGGTATTGTTTCTCGGCTATAGTCCCTAAAGCCAAATATGTTCAATATAAAACCTTTGGCTTTTCTGGTCACAAAAAGGGACAGACTTTTGATAAAAGTATGACCAAATATGCACGACAAAGACCATGAAGAACAGAATCCCCCACGCAATGAACGCACGCACGCGACGCCGAAGCTGCCGTTGGTCCAATAAGATACCAATCGACAGAGACCCAAATATCTGGGCTACCCAGTAAACGGTATTGTTCAAGGCACGTCCTTGAATGGAGAATAATGCAGCATTATAATCGTTGAACTGCCATGTGTAGAACCAATTGCTAGCAAAAAACATTGGGAAAAGCAGGACAATATATGGATCAGTTTCGAGTGCGACCCAGAGGCCAATGAATTCCTTTTTCCAGGACGGATGATGAGGCGTCGGGACCTTGGTTCCATCGGCGCGGACCATTTTCTTCGGGTCAGCCATTAGCGGAGGTATCAGGACACCAATTATCGTGAGAACAAGAAAGGTGATCTAAAAGAAGCGTGCCCTAGTTAGCGATTGATGTCAGAGTTCAGACGACGCCTCCATACATAGGTTCCCCTCGTGACTACACACGCATCAACACAAGATATCAGGACATGATGACCCATCTAAGTAAAATCTGTACTGACCCGAATTCGTCTGTGGAAAAAGTTAAAGCCTCGGTGAGAGATCCAAACGAAAGAAAAAAAAACGCGGATAGGACGCACTCTTGAGCCAACATTTTCACCAAGAGATAAGGTTGCTCCAACAACACCGCCCATGTTGAATATGGACCAAAATATGCCAATATACTTTCCTTTGTTGTCCTCCGTAGGATAAGCCAACATGATAGATCCTTGGGCGGTCCATAACAGCCCTGCACAGATGCCGAGAATAGCGCCTGCAGCAATGACAAAAGGGCCCATTTTGTCATTGACGCTCACAGCACTGTGGTTGATGAACGTCTGATGTGAGTGCCGACGTCTCAAAACGAAGGGCGGCGGTGTACTAACAGATAAGAAGCCACTTGTAACGAATACGCAGTTGACCCGATGAAAAGCAGTAATTTCGGGCCAAGCTTATTGTTAACAGATCTGCGTATAGGATCAAACCGAACTTCGTCAGTAACACGAGGCGAGATGCGGGGACGACTGCGCTCACCCTGCGAAGAACGCAGCTACAGTGAATGTAGAATAGAGAGCGGAATTTGCGTTTGAAATGATCTTGGGATTGACCTGGCCCGCTGCACCGAGACCATTGAGGGCGTTGAAGGAGCCGGGGCACATGAAACAGACCAGGGCGAGTAAGCAGACCTGGGTGAGGGTGTTATAGTACAGGGCGGCAAAACGAGAGCGGCGGGGGTATTGGGCATGATGGGGAGAAGTAGAGTGGGAACTGATAGAGGGCGAGGGCGAGGGAGTATAGCCAAGACCATCTTCGCTGTTGTGAGGGTGTTTCTCTTCAGGATGGGTCATGACATAGAAGAATAGAAGGACAAGAAGGAGGGATGGTGGGAAGTGGACCAGAGCACAGGATATATGTAGAAGGAGCTCTCAGCTCGAAAGTGCCATGAAACAGCCTTCGTCCGAGGTAAATGTACAGGGAGAACTGGTGACGAGATCCGACTCGCCTGGCCGCCGACTCCCGAACGAAACGCTCTCACTTGAATACATGTTACTCCTCGTCCGCGTATCAGGTACCCGGCATCCGATCAACTGATTCATCTTCATCTTCTCTCAGAAGCTTGCGCAGCTGCTGATTCCTCCTTGGCCCGCAAATCCTCTATTGCTCGTAATTACACAGTACAACTGTTCGACAATCAGGACATGCAGGTCGTGGTGAAAAAGTATTCAAATCAAATTTTAACCCGGTTTTTCGAAAAAAGGTCATGGACTAGTAATAGGAGTAGTTATGATAACCTGTCATCACTTCATTCCGGCCAACGCCAGACTTGAGCTTACTCAGAGGTAGAGGGTGCCGAAGTAGCAGGCTGTGAATTGGGGGCCACAGCTTTGGATCGTCCTGCATTGGCGAGAACCGGCTTCAACACGGTGACGTAGATGCTTTGAGCGCCCTTTTTTTTAAGAAAAAAAAAAGGTTATAAATGAAAAAGCTGACAAAGAAAAGAAGTGCGCGTACTCGGAATGCAGGCAACTGCAGCCAGATGATGAATGCCGTCTTGAAGGCGAAATACCATGGAACGTAGTAGAGAACGAGACGGAGAGCAATACTCTCGAGGAAGTTGAAGAAACCGAAAACAACCCAATAAGTGAGCCACTGGATGTCATCTTGGGGACCGGGCGATTCCAACGCCTTGAACGAGAAAAAGGCAGGGAGCGCCCATCCTACGAGGTTGGAAACAGGGGCGGCAAAAGAATTTATG